>NQII01006335.1:109475-127699 GCA_002778355.1 Clitarchus hookeri
CCAACACTTTGACCAGTTACCTACTGTAGGATCTTAATCAAGTTTCTTCTAATCGCGAAACTCCCAGCTTTTGTAGTGCGTCCCTTTCCACTAGTAGGTTTCTATAGCGGTTTTACTGTGTCACTTCCGGGATTATTTATTAGTCTAATACTGGACAACCATGCACAGGAAAAAGTATAATGTTGCTGCAACAAAAAATTACTATTGAGGCATTTCTTTAATCGTTTATGTTGTAATTTAGTAACATTAATAATGTTGAGACAAAGTTACTTAATGTTAACTATTTACAAAGTCTTACGTTCCTGCAATGTGAACATACTGTTGAAGTGTTAATGNGACAAAGTTACTTAATGTTAACTATTTACAAAGTCTTACGTTCCTGCAATGTGAACATACTGTTGAAGTGTTAATGTTAACAAAGCCTCTAAGTAATGTTGCTGCAACCTAAAGTTGTATTACGCTAACATTTACAGGAACAACAAAATACTTTGTGTTACTGCGGCATTAAAGAAATGTCCGACCAACACAAGGCTACACTGACTTGGCGTAGTAAAAATGGCGGATGGAAGTGAACACCGCTAACGTAGTAAATTGAAACTACTGTATTTAAATTTCAAAACAGAGTATGATAACTAAATGTATATCGTTAATTACTCACGGCGAGGATTTAATCTCCCCCCCCCCCCCATTTTTTTTTTTNCCCCCCCCCACATTTTTTTTTTCGTTGGTAATATTTCTTTTCGTGACAAAATAATAGCACTTAATTTATTTTACACTGCAATGTTTATTAAAAGCAAAAAAAAAAAAAGCACAAGAAAATTTTAACACAAATGTTAACATCAATGCAACACAAAATTTGTTTTGCCGCAACACAGATGTTGTTTTGCCACAACACAAAATTTATTTTGCCGCTACATAAGCACCGCCTTAATGTTGCCAGTACAGTAAGGAGGTAATGTTGTCACAAAAGTACTTAATGCCACAGTAACATTTATAGCTTAACATTATATTACATTAACAGCAACGTTAGTTACCGACGGCTCAAAGATAACAAAAATTAATGTTGTAGAAACATTATTACTGTTGCCACAACAGTAGACTTTTTTTCTGTGTGTGTTGGTTGTGAGTTAACCATGCATCGAACTCTTCCAACATTTGATGACCAGTTTATAAATATCTTACATTTTCTTTGCATTTCATTATATTTCTAATGTCGATATTTTTACCTTCCGTTATTCCTAACTTCCTTTTCAGTTCGATTCTCATAGTTTTAAGACACTCTTGCACCTCATGCTGGGCGTCATCTTCTGTTTCACAAATCACACAGTTGGGTGATTCCACCAAAACGAAATTTTCCTTGAAGTCCTGACAACAGCTGTGGTCCAAACGTAGTTCACTCTGTATTATTCATTCGAATATACGTGATATGTGGTTCTGCCTTTGCCAGATTGTTCCGATCTCTTCTGCCACAGGAGTAGCGTTCGTTCCCTCTTCTCCTTCTTCAACCGGGGGTGAGGCTTTTCTACCTTCGGTGACTGCAACTACGTATCTCACCTCTTTCTCTGATCAAAAGGTCCAGGGGTATTGCCTCAGCTATCACTTGAACAGCTTCCGTGGATGTCGTTCTATATGCTTTCGTAACTGCCAGCAGCGATACTCTCTGTGTCTTTAGAATTAACTTTATCATCTGTACCTGTGATGCTGTTCTGTACCACACTGCTGCTCCTTACGTATGGCAATTGCTGTGAAGACACCTTTATATAGTGTCATCGTGGTTTTGAAGCCCAAGTCCCCAGGATACTATAGACACAGATTTCATCTCGCTTTATCCATTGCGTATCTGACGTGGTCGTGGAATCGTAATTTACTATCCACAACCACACCAAGATACTTGGCCTTGTCTTTCAGCTTGATGAGCCTGCATTGAAATCTTATTATCTGTGCCTTATTCATTCGAGAGGAACTAATTAATATTAATATAATTTTCTCTCGGTCGAATAAAAATGTGTTAGCAAAAGCATCAATACCTATTTTAAAATAGATTCAGGATGCCAGTACCCGAGTACCGACAGTTAAATATCCTTGATACTTAATATGTTGTGTATATTATATATATATAACATGGAATGTGATTTAGCTGACAAAGTTAATTAGGAGCATAGAAACTTGGGCTCCCACGCACAGTAGTTTTCTACTTTTTGGCGCTATATTTTGAAAACTGTAATCATTTGACTACAAATATTTACATTTGTGTGATACTTATATAAATCTCTTTCAAATAATTAAATAAAAAATTATCGTGAAATATGGCCTTAAGCCACAGAAATTAAGTTGGACCACAAAAGAATAATTTGTCGCCTGAAATTGGCGTAGATTGGTTGATTGTTTCTCGAGATATTAAGTAAAAATTGTACTTTTTCAAGTTACACTATCTTACAAAATGATGGAGAAAATAGGCTCTGTATATGCATCAATGTTGAAGTAGATAATTATGGCATGCCAAGTTAAATTGAAATTTGCTACATGGTTTCGGAGATATCGTGTACTAAACTAGATTTTTATATGGCTACCGTTTGGAAAATAAGTGTCTCACCTAATTAAAACATACACATTTACATGGCCTACCATAGTACTATATGGTTGCCAAATTGCGTAACAATTGGTTGATTGTTTCACCTCGCGCGGTGCTCAACACGGAAGCCAGGCAGCGAGACCACTGCGGAGGTAACGAGCGACTATAGATAAACGCCGCCCTTGCTCAAGAGAGGGCTGGCGTCCAGAAACTGCCCCTGAGCGGCGTGCCAGCGCGCCACACTGGCGTGGGCGCCATTGGCGTTCTGACACTGTCACGTGACAGGAAGTGTCACGTGCGTGCGGGCTTGAGGTGTCCGCTACCAGTACGAGATGGTGAGTCAACAACTACCGCAGCACCATCTGCCGGCGACATTTGCTCCAGAAAGAGTAGTTCAATACCACTGCCAGTGATACGAAAAGTAAACAATAAAAAAATGTGTGGTACGATGCTTTAATTGTCCATTTAAGCCAATAAAGCTTTATAAGGGACGTTTTTTTTTTTATCAAAAGTGTGAAGACGAATTTTGCATTCCGCAGCACAGAAAAACGCCACTATGAACAGATGTAAGATATCTAAGCAATGTTCTCGTATGATCACCAAAATCTGCTCATAAGTTTGGCCCAATTGGGACATTTCTCGAAATATGCTTGTACATCGTTCAGTTATTTTTAAGATTAAGCCTTAGCTTATTCCAGGAATGAATGCACCTTTAGTAACCATGAGGTGTCCCCATCACATTTTCACAAGGGCATTTTGTCCTTATCGAATGGCAAGAGACTCGGCCGTAAAGTCTGATCGCACTTCTGGAAAATCCTTCTATTTTTAGTTTATTTATGCTTAATTATGCCACCTGATTACTATGTACCTAGAGGTTATTTCACGGGCGATGTTTCTTCCAGGTGTAGCATATGACATAACTAGCTTTTACCCGCGGCTTCGCTCGCGTGGTTATAGTAACAAACTTATAGGGAGAAATAACGGTATTTGTTAGTAGACAGACACCGATCATAAACACAGAACAGAGCATTAACGATGTTATTTTTTGGTGCTAGATTCGCTCTTTTACATAGCCACTGGTCGTCATTTATATTTCTTTGTAGATCTGGGTAAACGCTAACAATCAGTTCCGTATCACTCTGCATCAAATTACTAAAATCTCCCGTCAGTGACACACAGCCCCCGGCATCTGTTTCTAACCGTCCATCTCCAATCTTTAATAGTGTATCAGCATAATGTCCTTATCAAGGTCATTGAAGAGGTGCACTCTCATATTTGTTGTCAAGCTGAATTTATTGACATTTGCCCATAAGCTTGACGACTTCAGACAGGCTTTGATTTCATCTGCAGGTGTGCCCCTCTGAATCACCTGTAGAGTTTGGCGGAAGTCACCAGCCAGTAATACAACCATTCCTCCCATAATGTCTGCATTGTTTCGTATATCCTGTAGAGTTAGGTTTAGGGCATCTATCGCTTTTTTGTGTGGCATTGTGCTTTCGTCCCACACTAACAACTTACATTGACGCAGCATTGTATCCCGAGAGCTATTTTTACTAAAAAATTTTTTCCTGAGGGAATGAGATATTTTTTCGGGATGAAAAATTACGTCGATCCATTGCTCTGTTGCGACGAGAAAGAAGGACAAACAAACAAACAAACACACTTTTGCTTTTACAATATTATTTTGTATGTTGGGTTTTCAATATTAGACCAAATTTTTTGGCGTGATTAAGTAGTAGGGCATAAATAAGTACGTATATTTTGAGTAATAGATTCGATGGGTCCAAGAGCAATCTAAAAACTTCTGATTAATTAACTTGGTTCATTTTCACCTTAAAAAACCTTTAACTGTTTTAAAACTCAAAATATTAAAATATTCAGAGTATTGATAGACATACAAATTTTAAAATTAAAAGACACCTTACGACATTTTTACATTTAATATTAATTAAGTCGTAAACCCGTTATATTCGGAATATGTGTAATTAATATTTATAAAATACGGAATATATTTAAATTACTAAAGATTCAATTTCTTTAAATTATGTTTTTAGAGTTGTCGTTTACCTAAGAATTTTCTACATATTATATATTGACACAAACCTGTAGGCCTAGCCAGGTTCTTTATGAGATGGAAGTCCTAATGAAATAAAGACTAGTTTCTTAATGTATTTATAAACGATTAAAAAATATACTCTGTGCTTAATATCTCGATAATAATCGCTATCACCTACTATTCTACAACTAGTATTTCCATAGTCGTCCGTCATCTCACATAAATTAACACGCTCACGTGATTAAAACCAGTTTTCATAAACACCTTTTACACATATCAAATTACTATTAAATCTTTATATTAGATATCTGGCAGTTCCAGTATTTACAATCGAGTCTGTGCCACTCGTCCAATCTGTCCCACCTTGTTCAGTCCAGATGTCGCCAGTCTTTCCTGTCCGTAGCGTTCTGTAGTAATCTCGCATGTAGCCGCCGCACACACACTCGTGGAGATGAGAGCCGACGAGGGCGAAGTGAGGTGAGGATGGAGCCACGCCGGAATGAAATTGCGGGGGGAAACGGGAGATCCCAGAGAAAGTTCGCCGACCAGTTGCATCGCCCAGCACGATTCTCACATCCAGGAGCGACGCCGCCGGAAGTCGAACACGGTTCGCCTAGGTGGGAGGCGAGTAGTCTAACCGCTGCACCACCGCGGCCCCTCACACACGCTCTTCCGCCGTAGTCTCTCACGCCCTCGTCGACACCACTCGTGTTCTTCAGCGTCGCCTTCGAGCACTACTCGCCGCACTACCACAGACTGCCGACCCTCCGGATGCGGTGGTAGTTATAGGCGCAGGCGCCCTGACCCAGAGCTTTCTACACACATACACATGTTGTGTCGCCAAGGGAGGGGATGACGCAGGAACATCGTCTAGTAGCCCTGCAGTCGCTAATCCTTCCAGCAATGGAGTGCGGATGACTCCAGTTCAGGACAGCTGTCAGTCATCCCCTTCCTTCCTCCCCTCCCCTGGCCATCTTGATGACATAGTGGCTCCCTCTTTAGAAGAGGCGGATCGTGGCGACCAAAAAAATATTAATTTCAGATCAGAATACATTGACACTTAATGTACATCGCAAGCAATCACTTTATAACCAAGATTCGAATTTGGAACCTCCTTATTCAGAGCCTTAAACTTCTACACTGAAAAACCAGAATTTTATAGCCTATCAAACAGAGGTCAATTTAAGGTTGTAATTAAGTTAACGTTAGTTAGACGGTGTCTTCAGTTATTATGTTGGTTTCCTCATTAAAAACTTGTATGTTGAAAACATTTGTACGTATTGTCTTCCACGCTAAAAAAATGTGTGATATTTTGTGCGAATAAAGGGCAAGAAACAGTAAACCTACGAGTCGTGTTATTATTCGTTCTACAGAATACGTCATAAACTGCGAAAGGGTAGGTTAAAATATATCTTACTAAGCACAGATAATTTATGGAGTTCCTTGATGTGTAATTAATTTCGGCATCAATACGTCATTACTTAAAACTAATTCTACATTTGAGTAGTTACGAAAGGACGTTATTTATAACTTGAATGCACACAATTTACCTCTTCCGATATCGTTTCCTTTAATTACATAGAGCATTGGTTGTTATGACATCTCTACATCAGTTAATAATTACTAACATATTATCAGGCAGTGTCGGTGAAAAGGGGATTTTATTTTAGAGTGCTGAGAAAGTGTTTCGGTTCAGTGCAGTATTTCTAGGAAAGACCTGCCAGATCAGCTAAGTAAGAGATGCTGATCATTGCAGATCGTTTATTTCTTCGATCTGTTTTTTTGCTTCTCTAGCATCTGCACTGACGTCTGTAGTTTGGCGCTTTGCCTGCACAGATTACCGCCATTCGTTTAAATTTTGCAAGTGTTTCCTGTTTGGATGTTGGCGGTAGATCTAGGGAGCTATTTTCGTACAGGATATACGTTTTATTTGCAAGTGTGCCACCTATTAAAATTTTCGAAAGAATGAAAATAATTATTATCACTATATGATTTTACGCAGCCAAAAACCTGTGCAGTGTAAACGAAGGGTAAATTCCGCATTAAAGTACACGCCAAAATAGAGTATGTAATTAAATAATGAAAAACATCACTTATTACGGTGTCGCATTTAAGTAATTCGAGTTAACTACGAGATATTGGGTATTTCTTCGGCCACCATAAAAGTTGCAAACAAACAATTGATATTTCATTAGCATTTGTGGAAATAGTAGTTTGTTTTACTCAGAATTCAAAATGTCCTTAGACTTCATAAAATGACAATAAAGTTGTGTCAGACAACACCGGAATTCTTTAATTCAACACCGGAATTCACAGCTGATACTTGAATTGCCACTATCCCAAGTTAGTTAACAATCCTGTGACTTAAGTGAAATATTTGATTCAGTTACTCTGAATGGTGAAATTGTCTATACCGAAAGTATACTGTAAATGGGAAGCGATAGTTGATCTTGTGAAATATACAAAAGAACGATCACAAAAATACAGTTCGAAAGTTTTGTTGCAGACTATTAATTAATTGGCCTTAAAATCCAGTTACAGAAGCTGTCAAAGAATTGAAGGCAAGATTTTCTGCAAATCATTGCCTAATTAAAAATTAGTAACTTCGTGGGGAATTCTTATTTTCGATATTTAGCCATGCACTATTTAGTTCCTAGGATGTGCAGGAAAACATGTTAAATTGTAAATATTTGATTTAAAAGAGGAGGTACGAATATGGTAGAAATAAAATAATGTCTCAAGGGTAACTAGTGTCAAAACAAGATAATTAATTTTATGTTGAGCCACTAATTCTTTCAACAGATATTCCTACCTGTGCTAAACATGCACTAATAACAAAATAGAGGCAAAAAAAATATGACAACGATATTAACAGACTAAGGAATGTGAATTACATGCTTAATTTATGGATAATTTAATGCACTTAGTTCTATACAAATGATACAAAATCGTGTAGCTATTGCACTTACAACCTCGACTTTAATAAGCCTCTGGCTTTATCATTTTCAGAATGAGGACATGTTTCAGTTGCCTAGCGACGTCAATAAGAAAAACAGAATCAAGAGTAATTGGATATTTTATTGGAGACCAGCGGGACATCGAGACTTGAAGAACCACGAGGTAGGAGTTACGGTAAACTGTGATCGTGGACTGGCTCAGTTAAACGACGGTCATAATTGGGCATTCTTCACCTTCGAAGGCGTGGCTACCCGACGTACAGGTTTGCCGAGTTGGAAAGGGCAAACGATTATTCGCCATATCCCGAGAGACTAGTGTGTGTCAACGACTCGTTAATGCGATCAGTGGGGCTTATTGAAGCCTCCGCTACCCAAGCAGGAGGAGTTTTAGCCAAACAAAACGTGACGTTCAATTACAATCGCAGACACGCCCTCGCCTCGGCTGGGCATTCAAGCACACTACTCCTCTCACCATAAGGACAACACTCGAGGAATTGCGTCTCGGAGACAGGCGTGAAAAAATTATTTATATTCTCTGTACTAACGGTTTTTTTTTGCGAGAAAGTTCACAGACATCTCAAAACACTTGTTTACTAAAAAGTGTTCCAACCTCAAATCTAACCCACGTCGTTTACGATAGTTGTATTGGCAGGAAAGCAGTCCAATGTTGGGACTCGGAGACTGGTTATGTGAGGCTAACGTGATCACTGTTCCCTATAAGCGCACTATGTTTGACAGCTGTAGCAGTCGTTGTTAAGGCCCATGTCAGTATCCTAGTCCCAACTTGAATGACGTCACATTGATGCATTTAGTATAGAATCACCTTCCCCGATTGCTATGAACGAGGAAGAACTTTCACAAACTGCCACCAGAGCCTGGTAAATACAGCATTCTGTCTATACTAACTAGTGATGTGCCGGATATCCGTACCAGTATCCGTATCTGTTACTTTTTGGTGGATCTTGAACGGACCTTTTACATTAGTAAATTTTATTATTTATATGAAATTCTAAATATAGGTAGCAATGAAACACTATTAACTTCAATTTAAATAAATTTTTATTTCTTAAAATCACATATTTGGCATATTTATATTGCAACAAATATTTAAACAAAAATGAATTATTGTAGTGAGTTACCAATATACCTAGCAAGTTATAAGGTACTAATTAAACTATCTTTATAATGAGATCAAACCTCAAATCTTCGTGATATTCTAATTAAAATAATTATCAAGGTACTGTTAAGTATTAACATTAGATAAAACCGTCACATTTTCAAGAACTTAAAAAAATTATACGTGATAATTAAAATTAAGTAATGGTAAATTATACTTCAAAATGAGTAACTTGGCAGCTTCGTCCCCCAAAAGTCTATTACGATGAGGATCATAAACAATTCCTGCTGCACTGGCAAACTGCTCACTTGGAACTCTTTTTGCAGGTGGTGATGAATATGTGCGGGCAATGTGACTGAGACCTCCAAATTGTTTACTGCTAATCTGCCAATACTTTAATGGATCTTGGTCTCTTGATAATCTTTTTTCTCTGACATATTCTGTGAGCAAATTAGCTTTCGTATCTGATATTTGATTTTCAGATTCCTCATCATCATTATCATCATCATCACTATCTAAAATATTGGCCATAGAGTCTTCTAAACTATTGCAATGTTCTTTTCTAACGGTATTTGGTTTTTCTGTGCTAATTGTAGTAGTTGTGGTATTTACTTCAGTTTCTAAAGCTGTAAGTAATTTCTGTTTTATATATTTGATGAGAAAGTCACTGAAGAATTTACCTTTGTAACTTGGGTCTAAAAATGTTGCTAGTTGGAACAATACGTTTTTTGTCAATTTCAGAAAAACGATAATCTAATTCATTCTTCAAAGAAGACACAAAATCAAGAACGGCGGGTGTACTGATATTTAGACTTTCTCCACTATTAGCAGAAATTTGAATCTCGTCATATACTTTGTTTAATGCTCGTACTAGAGTAATAACGTCGGATATGCATACGTTTTGTGAGCTCAATTTTTTTGTGGTATCCTGCAGAGACCTCAGTACTCTTACTAATTCTTGAATTAAAATCAAGTCTTCGGCATCAAGCTGTTCTACTTTATTATTAGTAGAATAAAGCGACAACGGATCCTTGATGCAATCAAGTCTTTCCAACATATAATAGCTGGAATTCCAGCGTGTCGGTAAGTCTTCCAAAACTTCTAAAACTTTTTGATTGAGTCGAACTTGTATTTTTTCTAATTCTTGCTGTGCCATTGTAGAATGGTTGAAATGTCCTGCAATTTTCTTACATTTTGTAAGTAATACGGAGATTGTATCAACTTTTTTAATAGCTTCTTTGACCACCAGATGCAACTGATGTGCTGTACACTCGATATTATTTATTTCAGATAAAGTACAGGCACGCTTCATGTTGGATCCCCCATCTCTTACCATGCAGTGGACATTTTGTTTCGGAATTCCACATTCTTCTAACATACTTTGAAATGTTGCCCAAATGTAATCTCCCGTGTGACATTCTTCAAGAATCTCTGCTTTCAAAACGATATTTTTTTTCTTATAAAATCTTTGGTAATACCATGAAACGTTAAAGATAATAATTGAACTCCTGATGAAGAATCTGACCAGATATCTGATGTGAAGGAAACTTTCTCAAAATCTTGCAACGTGTTCTTTATTTTCGATGACACTTTATCGTCAAGTTCACCGCAAACAAGTTCCGTAAAATATTTTCTGCCTTTTAGAACATAATTTGGAACAACATGATCCATCAATCGTCAGAACCCTAATTCTTCTACGTGTTGAAAAGGTAAATCAGATAATGCTATCATTTCTGCGATTAAATAGTCAATTTTTATTGATTTGGGGGTTGTATTATCCCACATTTTGGCTTTTTCTATGTATTCTTTAAAAAAAGTTTGTTTAAATTCTCTTTTTACCGTTTGTAAAGATGTTCCCGGCTGAGTAATTTCGTCGGTACTCTTCTTAGCAGAGTCTTCTTTTAAGAATAAATCATATTCTTGAGGACGTTTTCTCTGTAGACGATTTTTTTAAAGGAGTTGTACCTTTACCCTTACGAGAATAATTTCCGTCACAAATTTTACACTTGGCACATTCGTCATTTACAATCATAAGATGTCTCCATATTACACTACTAAACTTCTTTGTAGACATTGCTCTATATTTTAATTTAACTTACAATTACTTGAAACACAAACGTAATCAATGCTGCCCCGTGTCACACTAAACTATAAACAAAAATACGCGCAGTGCAAGTCGAAACATGTCGTGTTAGTAACGCAAAGCGTCAACTGTCGCTTCAAGGTCACGCGCACCTGCACAGACTAAGTCAAAAGTCGAGGTCCGTATCCGCGGATATACATTTTTAACAATCCGGCACATCACTAATACTAAAACATGTATGTATATGCTACTTTAGCATTCTGACCGCTTATTCTTCTGTTATAGTTATTTCCTTATCAAATGTTTATAGTTTATCGATTTTCATTCTATACACATTATAATTTAAATGTAATTCATAGATTACAAATTTTATGAGTAGAATTTTTGAAAGTAATATAAGATGTGTTTGTTTTTGTGTTAGTGTAATTTATATTTTAAATTCCAGTAAATAAATTTATTACGTAATTTGTTAGGTTTAGTGGCGTAGGTATTGAAGTTAGGTATGATTTTCCCATCCTATTATGCGTGTCTGTTTCCTGTGTTTAAAATTTTTTTTCGGTATTGGCACGCAAAAGCGTATAAAAATTGATCTCTTCTTCAATCATCTAACGAGGCAGTTTAGGACAAATGTTCTATGCTGGTGAATGCTTGGAGCTTGAAACAGCGCCGTGACGTCAGAAGGTCCCATGCACCCACAAGCGTGTCCTCGTCTTGGGACACGGCAGTGCGACTAGAACGCCGCAGAGCCTCGCACTCAGGGGCGACGGGGGCACTTGATGCGCGTGGCAGTGTCGCCCTTATCGTTGCCGTGCTTCTCGACCTCATAGCTCCAGGTAGGGGCGTGCGCTGCAGAAGGTGAGAGGCGGGCTGCAGTGGCGCAAGGCGGCGGCTGGCGTGGGGTAACAGCCCTGCAGGGACCACGTGAGGGCCGCGGACAGGTAAGTGCTAGTAGGGAGCTGGGCCGAGGACACACGTGGAGGACCAGGCCGCCACAGCCACGAGCAAGAGAGGGTTCAAAGAACCTTCACTCGCAGTCGCAGCTGGTCATCAAACCTCTCATCACGACACGCCACAGCTGTCTTGCAGTCGACCTACGTGATTACGTCTGCACCTAGCACCGCAGGCGGACCCCGTCACTGGACCACACGCCACGGGCTCAGTGTTGCGAGGTGAGCCTGTGCTTGCCCGGTGCTGTACGTTCTCGGTGCACGCAGCAGGAACCAGTAACCACAGTGCAGCCCAGGGAAACTGATAGTATTCCGACCACTCACAAACGAACCTTTGAAAAATCACCCTAGCCGTAAAATGTCAACCTGTCAATAACTTGTATACCACAAATATAAAACACTGTGATTAACTTTAAAGTACTGTATTGTTGAATAAATAAAACTTCAAATCAGTGTCTTCTATAACCTGTAATATTTATTTCGTATTGAATACTAATTCAAAACAGCGAGAGCAGCGATGTGTTAGCAACGGCTAGTAAGAAATAGGAATTTTAAGCGTTTTTCAGGGAAAACGGAAAATTTTGAGATCAAGGTCAGGGTAAAGGTCTCCTCTGGTTTTCTGCCAGATGCCACCACTGGTCCGCTGCCAGATGCCTTGTTTTTGGTATGCTGTTTGTAAATTAAACATTGCTTATTGATATATTTGAGTAGATATATAATGGGGTTCTGGGGCACAGACTCTTTCTAACGCCCGGTGCTTCAGCCATCCAATTTCCATATTCGATTTTATAGACATAGATATGCATTAAACATTTTTTTCAAAATAAGCATGTGAAGTAATATATTTCCATACCTGATTCTTTAAGACTTATTCCAACATAACGTCACAACCAATGCTTATGTACGTATTATCAAATAAAAGTTATGTACTTAATATAAATTAATTTTGTTTGTTGTTTTAAAAACTTGAAAACGCAAGTATATAATATGATATCCGTACATACGCTTATTTTTAAGGTAAATACGAATGTGACGTCACAAAAGCTGATTACAAATAATTTTATAAATAATTATTATGTCTTTAATTAAATTTATTGATTTAAAAAACTTGGAAACGCATGTATATCGCATGATATACGTACATACGCCTACGGATAATTTTATAAATAATAATTATACATTTAATTTCATTTATTGTTTTTAAAACTTGGAAATGTAAGTATATAATGTAAATATATTGTGTGACGTATGCACAAACACGTAAATTGAATGGGGATACGAATATGAAGTCGGTATATGCGATTACGTGCCTAACGTTTAGGACAAGCCAGAGAATAGGGCAGTGTGAGATAGGGTGGATGGCATGACATAATTTAAGATGTTAAAATTTCACGGTCAGATTTAGTTACGAGCAATGGGCATATGAAGGAACCTGTATAATGCTGACCAGTTTTGGACGATCACAACAGACCGCCAGGAGTGAGGACCATTTGACTGTCGCAGGCATGACCAGAGCCAGTGACTTTATTGTCTACCATCCAGCGACATAAGGCAGCTTCACTAGAGCTAATGTCGCAACATGAACACTCGTTATTCGACCATATTCTGCACCACATTGAATTTTCTAAATGCATAGGTGTGCTGTTATTATTTAAAAAGTAATTATGAGTAGTATATGCAAGCAGCTCGATTCGAGAATACAGGAAAGTTGTCGTCTTATCTCAAATAAGGTCTCAACCTATGCTCATGTCAGGCCCACCAACTTGGCATAGTTGGTCGTCTTTCAGCAGCCGTTGGAGTTAGACAAACGTTTAACGTATACCGTATCAGATCAATACGAAGTCCAACCAACTTTATATGATCCACTATGCACTTAGCCCTTTTATAAGAATAGTTACCCGTAATTTAGGTGCTTATTGAGATGGAACCATCAAATTTACATTATAGTCAACACTCGCAACCTAAAGCAGACTGCTATGTATCACTATACCTTAAGCCTTTTATAATAATAATTGGCAGCCATTTTCGAAACATTTATGTAAAGGGCATATGTTTTCAGGACTGATTCGTATATATCATTACAAACTACGTTAGACACCGTATTACATTTTATAGTCATTACCATGCATTTATATTGTGTTCCTAATTCACTTGATTTAACTTCAAAATGCAATCCTCGTCCCGAATATAACCAACTTCATTACAACATATACTGCATAAAATATTTTGACAATTAATTTCCTTACTTGTATAAAAATAAATATTTATTTATTTATTTACATGTGATGCTTAGCATGGAAGTAGTAATTTTACACAGTAAAGACGTACTGGTTAGTTTCATTGCATTGTTAAACTCACACATTGAAAAAGCGTACACCATATTCAGATGCATATTTGAAACAAATGTAATTGCATCACTTAAGAAAAAAAACACGAGAATTTTATTAGAGCTTATCATAATAAAAAGCCTTGAACACCTACGGAACATTTAGTTTACGCTTTGCCATTATTTTAAATAAACAATTTTTCAGTCGCGGACCGAACATCCTTCATGCTATAGTACGAAGTGCTGCTGGCAACCATTACCTCCTGCCCCGCGCAATCGAAAGTCACTAACATAGTTCGTACATGAACATAAATGGTTTATGGATTAAAACTTTGTACCGAGGCAAATAAAAAAATCAGCTGAGGGGAAAATATGTGCGCCACATCACCCCAGCATAGGCTTCGGCTTCGTATTAATATAGAGACGGCTGATTGCTAATTTAAATAGTCATACAGCACTCGCATATTATTCAAATAGCAGCAAGCCAATATTAACTTCAGTTCTCCCCAGCGTAGCGGTAAGGAAACTGGCAGAAAGGAGGTCACAAACCCCACGTTATTTTTACTCCCAACGCGATCAAAACACATTCCTTTGTCAATAGCACCAGGCAATAGCCACAGAGTAGGCAAGTACGCAGAAACGAAATGTGGTGGTTCCTTTGATACGAGTGAACCCATTCGCCGATTGGCTTTGCAAACATCTGCACTGGTCCATGCGCGAGATTTACTACCGCCTGCTGCGAATGACTCCCTACTAAGGAATAAGTGTCAATTACATGTAATAATATCTATCGAATGTAGTAAATTGTACAAATTATTGGTTTTCCATAAAATTTTAAATCTTAAATTACAGTGATATAAAGTATTATAAAATATATGTATCTATTTTATGATGGCCATTCCTACAATTTATTAATTTATATATATATATATATAAGTTGTTAATTAAGTAGATACATTTAAAAAATTCATTTTTTTTTACAAACAGTGGAGTATTACATTTTTTCAAATGCTTTCGTATCGTAAAACTGGTTAAAATATTCATATTTATTATAAATAATACATTTTAAGAATATTTTTCGGAGGCCTCCTATTAGCAATCGCTATTTTTTTCTGTTATTATGCAATCATAAACTTTTTTTAAGTAAATTTTGTTATGTGTTACTGTTACCTGCAGGGTGAAGTGTAGGTGGTGTAAGTAAAATATGTGAACCGCTGGTTACCTGCACATAATTTTANTACTGTTACCTGCAGGGTGAAGTGTAGGTGGTGTAAGTAAAATATGTGAACCGCTGGTTACCTGCACATAATTTTACGTATGACTCGCGGGCTGGGTTAAGCGGTAGTCCTGACAGCTGTGAGCGCGGTGTTGAGGTTGTTGCGCGTGACGTCAGAACTGGTGTTCACGTGGGCGTTGCGTGAGCCGACCTCCGGAGGAACTTTGGTTGAGAGGGGTGTGACATCACTGCTGGTCGCTATTGAACATGCATCTTGCTGTACCGTTGTTCTGAAACTTATAATGAAATGTATTAGCAGAATGCCTGCACAGTTTGTCAAACATCGTATATAAAAATATTCCTTAAATAAATGAAGAGGGCTCTAAAAGTTACTAAAATTAACTTATGGTAGCAATATATTTCTGGGCGTGTTAAATTGCTGGGTGTGTCCGACCTTGGAAGCTGATGTATTTAAATGTGAGTTATAGCTCATTTATTTTTAAACTTTCGTCAATTGTTCTCTCGGGCGGTATACGAATATCAACTTACGTTACAATTTTATAGTTACGTTATGCTTGTAAATCCAGTTCTTAGTTAATGCCTATTTTCATACAAGTTTTTTTTTCTTTTTTGAAAATAAATTATTGTAGTTAGCTGTGTGCGCGGATAAACTCATAATTATTAAAATATTAATATGTACGCTGGACACCAACACATAGCATAAGTATAATATAATTACATTGATTTTTAAAAAACTAAGATTGGAATGAAATGGAGCAGAACATATAGCATATTAACAAAGCCGAGAGACATCAACACATAGTATAAGTATAACATAACGACACTTATTATGCAAATAGAATATAGTAGAGAGGAAAAGAACATATAAATAATTAAATACATAATAATTACACTTCTACTTTCACACAAACGGGTGGCACACAGGGGTTGGGGAAATCTGCACTCATGACTTACTCCCTGGAGGTCAAAACGAAAGTACCCTCGTGGTATACTTTCAAAGTACTGTGTAGTAGAGAAAAGACCCACAGCAAAAATCCAATTGCGCCCCTACTGCGTGAACTCTATCGAGGCTAGTAGAGCACAGAAAATAGGCCCCTCTAGTCAGGTCACAACTCCGCCAGAGGCCCAAAGATTGCTCCAAGTCTCACGCGAAACGAAAGGTGTGACCTCCTGAGTAAGTACTCCTTACAATTGGGTGGATGTGGGTAAACCGTGAACGGACAAACGCAGTCGAAGTGGGTGTGTCTCAGGCACTATTACCATTTCGTTAAATACCCTTAACATTGCACACAATTAATCCTTAACATTATAGTCAACACTCGCAACCTAAAGCAGACTGCTATGTATCACTATACCTTAAGCCTTTTATAATAATAATAATTGGCAGCCATTTTCGAAACATTTATGTAAAGGGCATATGTTTTCAGGACTGATTCGTATATATCATTACAAACTACGTTAGACACCGTATTACATTTTATAGTCATTACCATGCATTTATATTGTGTTCCTAATTCACTTCATTTAACTTCAAAATGCAATCCTCGTCCCGAATATAACCAACTTCATTACAACATATACTGCATAAAATATTTTGACAATTAATTTCCTTACTTGTATAAAAATAAATATTTATTTATTTATTTACATGTGATGCTTAGCATGGAAGTAGTAATTTTACACAGTAAAGACGTACTGGTTAGTTTCATTGCATTGTTAAACTCACACATTGAAAAAGCGTACACCATATTCAGATGTATATTTGAAACAAATATAATCGCATCACTTAAGAAAAAAAACACGAGAATTTTATTAGAGCTTATCATAAGAAAAAGCCTTGAACACCTACGGAACATTTAGTTTACGCTTTGCCATTATTTTAAATAAACAATTTTTCAGTCGCGGACCGAACATCCTTCATGCTATAGTACGAAGTGCTGCTGGCAACCATTACCTCCTGCCCCGCGCAATCGAAAGTCAGTAACATAGTTCGTACATTAACATAAATGGTTTATGGATTAATACTTTGTACCGAGGCAAATAAAAAATTAGCTGAGGGGAAAATATGTGCGCCACATCACCCCAGCATAGGCTTCGGCTTCGTATTAATATAGAGACGGCTGATTGCTAATTTAAATAGTCATACAGCACTCGCATATTATTCAAATAGCAGCAAGCCAATATTAATTTCAGTTCTCCCCAGTGTAGCGGTAAGGAAACTGGCAGAAAGGAGGTCACAAACCCCACGTTATTTTTACTCCCAACGCGATCAAAACACATTCCTTTGTCAATAGCACCAGGCAATAGCCACAGAGTAGGCAAGTACGCAGAAACGAAATGTGGTGGTTCCTTTGATACGAGTGAACCCATTCGCCGATTGGCTTTGCAAACATCTGCACTGGTCCATGCGCGAGATTTACTACCGCCTGCTGCGAATGACTCCCTACTAAGGAATAAGTGTCAATTACATGTAATAATATCTATTGAATGTAGTAAATTGTACAAATTATTGGTTTTCTATAACATTTTAAATCTTAAATTACAGTGATATAAAGTATTATAAAATATATGTATCTATTTTATGATGGCCATTCCTACAATTTATTAATTTATATATATATATAAGTTGTTAATTAAGTAGATACATTTAAAAAATTAATTTTTTTTTTTACAAACAGTGGAGTATTACATTTTTTCAAATGCTTTCGTATCGTAAAACTGGTTAAAATATTCCTATTTATTATAAATAATACATTTTAAGAATATTTTTCGGAGGCCTCCTATTAGCAATCGCTATTTTTTTTTCTGTTATTATGCAATCATAAACTTTTTTTAAGTAAATTTTGTTATGTGGTACTGTTACCTGCAGGGTGAAGTGTAGGTGGTGTAAGTAAAATATGTGAACCGCTGGTTACCTGCACATAATTTT
>NQII01006336.1:0-52896 GCA_002778355.1 Clitarchus hookeri
CTCTGATACAGCAACTTTGCTATGATACAGAGACATTGCTCTGATACAGCAACTTTGCTATGATACAGAGACATTCCTCTGATACAGCAACTTTGCTATGATACAGAGACATTGCTCTGATACAGCAACTTTGATACGATATAGAATAATTTNCTCTGATACAGCAACTTTGCTATGATACAGAGACATTGCTCTGATACAGCAACTTTGATACGATATAGAATAATTTTGAAGGAAAAATAGTGCTCGCAATATTTTGGCCATCAAAACCTCTCGTTCTGAGCCATATGACTTGACTGCTGCGGGAGCCGTCCTCTGATAGGCCTTCAGGCACTACACCCGTAGGCTATTAACAAGCCCTTTCCAATTCCATATTCCAATTACACTTCCAGTTGGCTGCTGGGCAAGGTATTTTTGAATATTAATTTTAATTCCTTGAAGTACTCTTCTCCTAATACAGAGTTCTTAATTTTCTTGTTACAGTGGTAGTACAAATTACGCCATCTGTACGTATTCTTTTGTAATAGTATCAAATTAAAGAAATGCGTTTTCTCAAATTTACATCCCCTAGTGAACAATGTGTCCGAGTGAAAACCTTCCCAACAAATGAATTTTTTTTACTTTAGCGTCATAGAGCTGCGATACACGTATGACAATTATATTAATATCATAACTTTGTGCCAGTACTTGGTAATAACTCTATATATATTTGTGAAAATACAAAATAATTTATTTAATAGGCCTTATATGTTAAGGGTTATGGAAAGATCAAGCTATTAATTAACTACCGAAACATTAAATCAAGAACTGAATTTCAAATGCTTATTATATTTCGAATGGCTTTGCTTTATTGACTGTATATTTGAATTAAGTAAACCATCACGCAAAACAATAGTTGATACAAAGATTAACTTCTAAATAAAAAAAATTGTTCTATACATTTATAAACTAATGTAGACATATGGAATCCACAAAATCAATACAATATTAAAACAATCGTTTTAACATTTATAGAATTATTTATGTTGTATACTCTAATAACTAAACTAAATCAATTTTTCAATTCTTAATTTTCACCTAATTTAATCGTCCCTAAATTTCTTGTTAAATATGTTTTGTAAAAGAAAAAGCTCTCATTTATTCACGTTATATAAGCGTTGTAGATGATTTCATTTGGTTAATTTTGAGACAATCNTAAAAGAAAAAGCTCTCATTTATTCACGTTATATAAGCGTTGTAGATGATTTCATTTGGTTAATTTTGAGACAATCATTTAGGTGTGTTTCCTGATTTTGGGATTAATGAACGTTTTTACTGTCAAAAGTTGGCAATTTTTAGATTGAAAACCAGAGACTTTCAAATATTGCTGTAAATGAGAGTTACCAAAATCCAGATATCTTGTGAGTAAACATATGCCTGTCCATATATATATATATATATATATTACTGATGGAAGGGTAACTTGCTGTGAAATATCAAAGTACAACAGCCGCAGTCCGAGTCAAAATCCCAATCTCAAGGAGTACAGGGCAAGTGGAGGATGCAAATACTTGGAATCACGATGAAAGTCTGCAGCACAACTGACCACAATAACTGGTCCTGCGTCAAGCGAGTGGTGGGCGCAGACCCCAGTCTGGGGGGAGTAGAAGTTGGTTCTACCTTCTGCATTCGCTCGGGCGCTGTAGATCCGATCCAAGGCAAACGAGTCCTGCTTTTTAAAACGATGCTACAGGTTTATTTTACCTTCATGATCAAGGGAACTCGCCGCAGTATATGGTGGGCGACCTTCGTNTTAAAACGATGCTACAGGTTTATTTTACCTTCATGATCAAGGGAACTCGCCGCAGTATATGGTGGGCGACCTTCGTTTTGGCACTTCAGTCTGCGATACCTACAGGATGGCACAAACTTCGGAATCGAAACTCCGTGAATTTAGAATCACACACTGCACAGCAACAATGAATAATATGCCTTCATTCATGAAATAACACTGGCAAAGACATTTAACTCCTACAATAAAACGCTGTCTTTGTAAACAGTAATAACACTGTTCCGACAGATCTAATTTCCCTCTTCCAGATTTATTCTCCTTTANCTCCTTAAAAGACTCCTTGGGAGCAAGTTTTTATGGAAGGAGATAAAATATATGTATTCTGTGGAACAAATAATTTTAAACCTTTGACTATGAAAGCAGTTTGTAAAAATGGTGTTTTCTGGTTAAAGCCTAAATGTGTAATGGGTTAAAATATTAATTCTTATGTTTGTTCCAGGAATAACACAAACCCGTGGTCAGAGTTCATTGACCACGTTGGTGGTTTTTAAAATATTCCTTACAGTATTAGGAAAATAATAATTAGTCGAAAAAATAAATATTTTGATAGATTGGTGTTGTTAACATTTCTTATGGGGAATGGGTTTTCTCCACAGTGGTTGCATTCTATTTTGCTCTTTGGTAATAAGGTATATATGAATAATTAATGAAAATGTTTTGAAGTAGAACATAGTTTTATATATTTGTTTGTGGTGAGATAGCCTATATATATATATAGGATATAAAAATAAGTTATTCACTGATAATGGAGCACTTTCGAAGCCCTGGTTAAAATTTATGTAATTAATTTTTTATTCTTTAACAATCCTTTTAAATAGATATCGCCAGGTAAGTGATAAACACAGAGTGTATATTCCACCGCACTCGGAAGTTATCCAAGGCAAAAATAATATATATTTGTTGCCTTTTTTTTCAAACTAGTGGGCTTTCAAAAGTGCTCACTTCTATCTGTATAGCCTATATACAATATATAGATTCGGTTCTTGATTTTATTTGCCGGCAATTCGTGCAGTGCGAGACATTTCCATCGTCCTTTCATTCCGCGTGTCCATGATCGAGGACATGTTGCACGTGAGGATATTTATGGTCAGCGCTGTACACAACAAGTAATCCGTGGCCTGTGTTTTAGGTGTATTCTTTGTGAGAAATATGATTTGCTGTCTCATTTGTGAAAGGTCAAAGCTGACAGCAGCGAAAACGCAGTGCGCTGTGCATTGGCCACAAGAAGAACGCTCAACACGAGTACAGCACTCATCAAAATATTGAACTATTGCAACATTTGAGCTCGTTAATGTATTCGGGACTGAACGTGTTAAGCACCTCTAAAGAAGATATCTGCATTCTCGACATGACGAAGAAGGTCTTGAAGCATCTAGTACCTCTTCATTCCTCGTACAAACTTCGGCACGGGAAACGAATTTTAAGATTAAAATAATTTATATGCAATAAAACAAACTTATAACCTATTGTTTGCCCACGAATGCTGCAAAGTGAAATAAGTTTTATAGTCTCGTAAATCACCAAATAATTGGTCCGTAAAATAAAATAATGTTCAGGAAAAAACCCGCCATTCAAAAAAATTTGTTTCTAATAATTTTACTAGAACATTAAAATTGTGTTTTCAATTACATATTCATATACAGGTTGATTATAAAATCATGCGACAGACATTGAGGGGTGGTAGAGATTAATAAAACAAACAATTATTGTATAGGAATATATGGGCGGAAGTGACGCGTTGAGGCACAAACACAAAAACAACATAACNGAAATAAGTTTTATAGTCTCGTAAATCACCAAATAATTGGTCCGTAAAATAAAATAATGTTCAGGAAAAAACGCGCCATTCAAAAAAGTTAGTTTCTAATCATTTTACTAGAACATTAAAATTGTGTTTCCAATTACATATTCATATACAGGTTGATTCTAAAATCATGCGACAGACATTGAGGGGTGGTACAGATTACTAAAACAAACAATTATTGTATAGGAATATAAGGGCGGAAGTGACGCGTTGAGGCACAAACACAAAAACAACATAACACATTAACAGCCACCACGATCGCCAGATTTATCGAGGTCTCGATTTTATCCTATGGGGGCATTTAAAAGCCCTCATTTACGAGACTCCCGTTGATTCCATTGAAGACCTCATCACCCGACTATCCTGTGCGGCTGCACGCGTGTGTGAAATACCCGGCGTATTTGAATCTGTTCGCCAATCACTCCACCGACTCTACCAAGCTTGCATTACTGTCGGTGGTAGCAATTTTGAGCAATTATTATAAACATTGCTGTGAAAAGGCATTTAGCAGCGACGTTGTAAATAAACGCTTTGTTGCATTTCATGTGTTATTTTTGTGTTTGTGCCTCAACGCGTTACTCCCGCATATATATTGCTATACAATAATTGTTTGTTTTAGTGAGCTCTACCACCTCTCAATGTTTGTCCCATGATTTAAGAATCAACCTCTGTATAACAACTGTTACCAAAGTTTTCTGAACTTGTTTCTTGACCTTATGATGTTGGTATTTGCTACGCTAATGAGACATATAGGTAGTGATAAAATGATCGGGTTACACAAAACTCGTTTCAAAATAACAGCTTTGGAGAAGGTATATTACAGAACCAGTTCTCTGTTCGGGAAGCTTCTTTTTTTTTTTAAACTAAGTAGAATTCCACTACGTATGTGAAGGTCACGTTTTTTGGAGGTTTTAAACTTGGCACTTCCTTATTGTGTTTATCGTACGTAGGATCATTATCAAAAATTAAAAACCGTCGCTAACGAAGTGAACCTTCTAACTTGCCGAGTGAGGTGGCGCAGTGGTTCGCTTTTGGACACGCATTCGGGAGGATCTAGATTCAAATTCCGGTTCGGTTAACCTGATATTGGTTTTCCATAGTTTCCCGAAGTCACTCCAAGAGAATGTCGGGATGGTTTGTTACTACAGGCCATGGCTGATTGACGCTATCATCCGGCCTCTGTGAAACTTGCGCCGTCTATAATGACCTAGCTGTCGAGGAGACGCCAAGCCCTACCTACACTGTAAAAAAATCTCCGATAAACTTCCTAAACTGTAATGGAAGTCTTACCTATAGAGTGCATGGTAATGGTACTGCGTATAAGGCTGAAAATATATGAATGTTTGGCATCGCCACTGTGCAAAGTTGGGAACTTCCCTACGCATTTGACTGTTTCCCGAGAGACTGTAGTAACGTTACGAGGAATGCATGGAAAGATAGTTTACCATTCGCAATTTGTCACTATGCGTATACACTGGAATTGTAAATTTACAAGTAATTTTTTATAGTTTAACTACATACCTTCTTTCTTTTTGAGATGTGGTGGGAATAACATAACAAAGAATGGTGTGTACCATGTCAAATGGCATATGATCTTCAGGCATCACAGCGACGTCGTAAACTGGCATATAATGTAATTGATCTATACTCTAGGACCCAATAATTAATGTTTGCTATGTCAGACTTTTGAAATCAGATAAAACAGCTCCCGTTCTTGTATCTGCAAATCCCAAGGTCAACATACGTTACATTTGCAATACTTTTCCTTTAAATAAAGGCATTATTTCTTAATTTACATAGTAATACTGCCCAGTAATACAACGCAGAAATAAACACTAATAAATGTTGTGTTTAAGTCACATCTTGAATAATTCTGACTAGTTTTATTTCCCGATTTGTTTTAACATCTGGGAATAAAAATTAGTAGTAAATGTCAAAGTGACTTAAAAACTTGTACGTTTCAATCATATGATTTTGTAGTTAAGTGGAACGCTAAACTTGGTATATTGCAAAAAAAAACTGTTGTTAAATGCAGTTGTGATGAATCCCATGTTGTTATGATATAAATTTTAATTTAATTTTGTAAATTAGTTTAAAATGTATATATATAATTCGTCTACTTTTTTTCCACATTGTGTTTTTCGTAATAATTGTTGCAGGCCTGCTACGGGGTACCTTATGTTATATATATAAGTGTAACAATTTCGTAAAACATTTATTATGAACATTTTTGTAAGGCAGAGTCATAGGCGACGCTTACACTGAAAATATGAATCAGTATTTCAATCAGTAGAATTATCTTACTGACTCTTCAGTCTTCACTTAATGAGCAGTTAATTTCTGGCAAACCAGTGGAATGCACTGAGGGATTAGTGTCAGGCCAGTGCAATTGACCAGGAATCAGCAAACATACTATTTAAGCAGTGAATATCACCACCTTAACTGATCAATATAATTACACTGATTCAAATGGATTAGTTTTAAAATATCTGCAGCAATATTGGCTGATCTGGACCAGTTTTAACTGTTTCGAACTGTGAGTCTAAGTTTTTTTTTTCCGTATGAAGTCGTCCCTACGTACTGGTTTATGTACATTATTTCCGCCTTCAAAACGAATAATTATTCGTATATGTACATATATGAAAAAAAAATTTTATTTTAAATTGTGCCCAAAAACCGTGCACAGTGACGCTAGATGGAATTGGCTTTTTTACACCACATAAAATCCAAAATAATCTACCCACGTACTTAACTGTTCCGAGCACGGCTTTCTATCTGTGTTTTCCTACGAGTTATTCTATGAATAAGGAGCACAGCTGTATATCTGGATCCAAGTGACACAAGATCCCAAAGAAGCATGGAATTAGGAGAAATTTGAGTGGTGGTGGGCAATTGGCTGGTCAATCTGCTCAAATAAGTGTTTATAAATAATTTGGTGCTACAAAGAATTTACCATTCACATTTTCTCAAAAATAAAGAAAAAGTATGATTAGAATATCGAAATAAATGATGTTCTTGAACGGCTTTAAGACAAAGTGTCTAGTGCATTCGGCATGTCTTCTCTCTATCGCGCTCGATCACAGACTAACGATCGTCTTGGTGGGAGCGGTTGGCTTTGCCCAAGCTGAGCGTGTGAAATCTTTCGTAAATTTTTAACCAAAGTATTTGCATATAATATCCTTATATTATATCCCTATATTTCGCAATTGTCTTAAATAATTTTCTGCCTAAGTTACAATTATCACAAGTCTGGTAAATACTTATGAAATGCATTTATTGCATTTGAATAAAATAAAACTCATATTGAACAGCACAGCATACCTATGTAATGAAAAAAAGGTTTTCGTTAAAACATTGACTCATAATTTTTTGATTATTTACGAGAAATAGCCGTTTTGTGACGTGAATTTGTCATATGACATTTGTCTGCCATATTGACCACTTGTTACTCCAGATTTCTGCATTGTGCAAGCCTATTCTGCAATCGGCTTAACGCTTAACGTTAAAAGCTAAACGTTAATATCAGAAAACCTAGAAATCTAAACTTTGACGTATGATATGTAGAGATGAATATTTCGACAGTGAGTGGGTATTTCTGTTGGCGAATGTGCATTCTACTTGTTTTCGCTGGTCTGCGACGTCTTCAATTATAGATTCAAAAGTTAGCCAACTTTTATCGCAGTGCATTAAAATTGTTAGCGTTGCTGCTACGTCTAACGTCGGCTGTATTCAACACTTTGTGGAGTAGTCTATCAGCTGTCTTCACACATTTTTGTCGAAAATTTGAGAAATGGTCCCATGAACGACGTATTTAATTGTTTCCTTAATATTTAACGTATGGAAAACGTGTTATACTTGGCAACACAAAAGTATTTTATTTTTGGCTGAATTTGACCTTTAAATATTTTTTTTCTTCAAATTATAATGCAAGGTCTGTATTTAATATAAATAAATATAGGGAGGATATAAGTAGGTGTATTGACAATGCCCAGTAAGAAATAGTTCCAACGCAAAATACAATTAAACGCGTTGTCACTTTGGTGCAATTTTATAGACTTAGTTAAGCTTTTCTCACATGAGGTGAAGGAATGTTCTAAAAGGAGATCTTGAGCAGGACTTGAGAGAAGTTGCAAGTGGCCTTGAGCAAGTAGTGCCCGGCGGCACTGGACCGTCGGCCCCCCGGGGACTCACAGGCCACCCGCGGAACCACATGCCAGCCCCGACAAGCAGTTATGACGAGGATCGCCACCGGGGCCGCGGTTTTGTAGAGGCAAGGCTGCTTGCCTCTCCCCTGCATGAACTCGGCTCGATTCCCGGCAGGAACGCTCCCGGATTTTCGCAATTGGGAATCGCACTGGACGGGTGTGAGCCAAGACAAAGGGGTGAGAATTAATTTTTTTTGAACGATAAGAGATCAGTTTAAACTATGTACGTGGAAGTAAAGATCCATACCACAAGTTATAATATATGTGCGTGATAATTGATGCTTACAAAACAGTCCCTTTTATTTCACAAAAAATAATACTATATATTATGTAACACAATGTCGTAACAAATAGCAGTTGTGGAGAGGGGTAGGTTACACATTAACCCTACTTAAATATAAGAAACGGTACCATAATGGTAGTAAATGCGCACTCATACTGTTATTTTTTACTGAATAGATCAATAGTTTGCATACAATAAGACNTACCATAATGGTAGTAAATGCGCACTCATACTGTTATTTTTTACTGAATAGATCAATAGTTTGCATACAATAAGACTTAATACAGGATTAATATCCTTATTTAAAATTAAAGCTTTAAACAACTATAGCTGAAAAATTTATCAAATATGTATTTATAAAACTAATGATTCCTTCGCTTGTAGGTATATTTCTCTTTTTAATGTAATATGAAATTTTCATTTTGCTGTGTTGAGGAACAAACATTGTGGTGACGTCAAATGATAAAACTACCGGCCCTCAAGTGCACACCCTGCAAATAAATTTTCCATTGTATTGTATTGACCACTGTCAGAATCGCTAGCCCTCCGAATGCTCTTATGAAGTGCCGCTTTTCATGCGGGTGGCGATGTTAAAGGCTCTCCACGACAAAGTGAGGACTTTTGAAATCAACCTTTAAAAAAATCACTGCTCCTAACTGCAAATATTTTTACGGTCGCACTGAGTGACATGCGGCCAGTAAAGTTGGCATCGAAGGAGGGAATGTAGTTCCATGTCACAACGTTAAATTAAAAGTGTAAGGTAACCATTTGTGATAACTTAATTTATTTCGTTCGATTTCTGTTGTTTCAACACAGTATACATTAGCAGATTTTTAAATATTTACTTTTCTAATAATTTCACAGTCTCGCTTGTCCTGCGCATTAATAAAGTGTTGTGGCCCCTGGCAGTGTTAATTGTAAATAAGGCGTTTGAATACACAACGTGTATACAAGTAGATCTTAATCACGACTTTCAAAAGTGCTCTCATTACCGTGATCAGTTTATAGACCTTTTTTCGCTAAGCGTACCCACATCAAAGGAACTGCCACGCCTTTCGCCGCTATTCATTTACTTGTTCCGTAATATCAGAATAGCTATCGTTTGGATACGTACAGTTGTAAATACGCATATGTGAAGCTGCACGTACTGTAAGTAAGCCACGTGCACTGTTTCCTTTCNTGGATACGTACAGTTGTAAATACGCATATGTGAAGCTGCACGTACTGTAAGTAAGCCACGTGCACTGTTTCCTTTCCAGGGATGTGAATAGCTTGACGCATTGCAGGAAGCGCCCCGTCAGTTGGAACGACAGACCACTGCGAAGGACGGTACGGGCAAACGCCGATCAGGGATGGGGTGCAAGATTCATTTATCACGCACTTGCGTCGCNCCACTGCGAAGGACGGTACGGGCAAACGCCGATCAGGGATGGGGTGCAAGATTCATTTATCACGCACTTGCGTCGCACCATTCGCGTAAGGGTGAGGGGAGAGGGGTTGGGAGGCGGTTAGAGGTAACTAAGTTATCGCTCCCTCCAAAACCGCTCCACAATCCTTCGCGCTGCTGCCGTCGCCCGCCCAAATAAAACTCGCTCTTTCAGGAGCGACAGAAAATTTCATTCTGCAGGCTACTTGTGAGCGGAGGGTGCTGCCGTGATTGGCCAAATTGCCGCAGCGAGTGTGGCAGAGCACGTGCACCACTCATCCCTCGCGTTTTAAACTCAGCTCTTGTGTCTCATCTCGTAGGTACATCACGAGCAAGTGTGATCGNGCACCACTCATCCCTCGCGTTTTAAACTCAGCTCTTGTGTCTCATCTCGTAGGTACATCACGAGCAAGTGTGATCGTACATAAATTTTACGTCATGCGCTAGCGATGTTAGGCAAACCCCTGGCTTTCTTTATACAGTTAGCGAATTCTAATAGTCCTATTCGCAAGTTGACTGCAGACACACATAATCCATTGCACTACTGTTAGAAGATGAGTCTTGCCAAAAATTGCACGATTTTGCTTGCACGATTTTGCACCACATTCTATTTTTGTTGATATTTTGTTCTTTGCAAGTTAGTTATCTATACTTTATTCACAAAACCTTACTATCATCGCTAACTGTATAGCAACAAAAGTTTCCTAAGTAGCAGTAGACTATTCTGCCAAATGCTTGTAATGCCACCGCTTATTTTGTATTTGTTTTACCACCAGTTTCTGATTGGCCTTCTGCACAGAACAAATAGCAAGTTATTTACTATTACCACAGCCAGGTTACTTTGCGTCCTCAGTACTTAGGAACTTCAAAAGTCGAATTTGTTCTTGAAGTTGTGACTTGCAGCATTGAAACTTTGTAAAATACCCGTAGATTGTCGCAATTTTTTTCTTTTTTAAACAGAAGAACTCAAATTCTCGTTAAACGATCTAAAACGGGACGATAACTTTTCAAATCGCCACACGCCTTGCAAATAGCAGCTAGGAAAACTGCTGTGTTGGCAATACTGTTCGGCAAGTTAGTCGCCCAGCCAAAACATTGCGCCCATGACCATCACCGCAATTAGAAAACAAAAGAGCAGCTGCGTTTAGAACGGAGTCAAACACGAACACTCTGTTNTAGCAACAAAAGTTTCCTAAGTAGCAGTAGACTATTCTGCCAAATGCTTGTAATGCCACCGCTTATTTTGTATTTTATTTACCACCAGTTTCTGATTGGCCTTCTGCACAGAACAAATAGCAAGTTATTTACTATTACCACAGCCAGGTTACTTTGCGTCCTCAGTACTTAGGAACTTCAAAAGTCGAATTTGTTCTTGAAGTTGTGACTTGCAGCATTGAAACTTTGTAAAATACCCGTAGATTGTCGCAATTTTTTTCTTTTTTAAACAGAAGAACTCAAATTCTCGTTAAACGATCTAAAACGGGACGATAACTTTTCAAATCGCCACACGCCTTGCAAATAGCAGCTAGGAAAACTGCTGTGTTGGCAATACTGTTCGGCAAGTTAGTCGCCCAGCCAAAACATTGCGCCCATGACCATCACCGCAATTAGAAAACAAAAGAGCAGCTGCGTTTAGAACGGAGTCAAACACGAACACTCTGTTTGCATTGAGTGCAAGTTGCCAAAACTGCGACTGTCATGGCAGACGGTTCAAGGACCTTCATCTTGGATACGCGTAAGAATTTTCTCTGAACCTATCTGAAATTTGCAAAGGCATTTGCTGACACACTTAATATGAACAATACTGTAGAGACAGAGCTGTTGTCGAAATTCCTTTACGACTTCACGATAGCTTCCAAGCACCACGTTCAGTTGGAATAGTCTGAAATGGGACTTTTTTTTTTCTATCTGTTGATGGTGAAATAGAATTAAATAGAATGCACAAAATAAATTATCTTGATTTAATACACAGAAAAATTTTAACTTTAAATAGTTATGTTCCAGAATGAAGGTTTGGTCGGCGACAGCTGTAGCCTACTGTTAGGGTTGCAGTCCTGAAATATTTCTAGCATAGGTTAATTGTAGTTACTTAAAGGATGCCAAAAAGTACAAATTCCTAATACATAATTGGCTCCTGTTAACTGCATAAAATAAATAGGCACTTGACTTTTTTTGATATAAGAATAAGTGAGTTATTATAGAAAACACTATGAGCTTCTTTAAATACAAGTAGAGAATTCAGATATTTCCTGATATTTAGTAATCAAGTTATAATCATATTATAATCCTGTAGCTCTTGTTAACAGGTCCAATTATATATTCTAAGAGAACGATCAAGCGAGGAAGGGAAATTTGCGCCTTAGGATTTTCGTGGTTGTTTGCAAATTTTTTTGAAGCCGTATTGAAGTTCTACTTTCGTACAAGTCACAATGTATCATTCCGAAACATGTAAACAAACGTAAGCAAGTCTATAAGAAAATGCCATGAAGAAACTGGTGCATAATATTTTTCCGCTGGGCTGACACCAAAAATAAATGTTATTTTTACACTACAACTAAATGTGTTTCCAGCATTGAATTACTGAGCACATAAGTTTGGCTACAAAAGAGTAAAATTTACAAAAAGTTAAAAAAAATCGACTTAATTACGTTTTACATAATAACTACTATTTACAAACCATTACCAACATACAACGTTTCTCTCAATGTTTTTTTTAATTTTTACTTGTTAAAATATTATAATTTACAGAAAAAATTATAAACGAAAGTTTTATTCAACCAAAAAGAAGTGTGTTACATTAGACGCAAGCAAAATATGTTTTTATTTATGATAAATTCAGGAAACATCCACCCATTTTATCATGGGGTAATTATTACTTTTTTTTCGGGAAGTGTGAAAACACTGCGAGCAGAGTATAGTTCTGTAAACGCCAACTTATGTTCGGGCCGTCATGGTACGCCAAGGCATTGCCACTCCTTCGCGTATACAAGCCAAACAGCGTTCCCCATTTCACAGACTCAACATCAGGCTGACCGATTTTTGTATGTGCAGCACTGAATGGTCTATGACTAATACAACTGTCGACTTTACATCGTCCACAATGACGAANCACAACGTTCCCCATTTCACAGACTAAACATCAGGCTAACCGATTTTTGTATGTGCAGCACTGAATGGTCTATGACTAATACAACTGTCGACTTTACATCGTCCACAATGACGAACCTGCCTTTTTATATTTGGATTTTCAGCGAACCCAAACTTCTTTATGAATGAAATATTCGTACGCATTGACTGGAGAATGTGTTGTTGCGGTAAAGTAAGTCTCATGAAGTGCACAAAATGTTCAAAGCTTTATTGATATACCCTCATATAGTTTTGCCATGCGAATTGTGATTTTTTTAAAGTGCTGATTCAAGCCTGTCGTGGTTTCGTGACTTAGTTGTTTGTTTTCTGTTCTTCCGAACGATCACGCTTCTTAACATTCGCTACATGGCTTCTTGATTAATTTTTGCCTTTGTGTATTCTTGCTTAATTTTCGTTTCTTGTATGTTTTAGTTAATAGTTTGATGACTGGAATATGTTTATCTAGAAAAAAAACTATTTTTGTTGTTGAGATTTTCGTCGTCTCTATTCGGCATTTTGTCTATTTTTGTTCTTAATTCAGTGGAAATTTTCGAATACATTTCTTACAATAATATTGCAATTAATTTTTTGAATTTTTTGCGTAGGTGATAATTTTTATGGTTTCATTTTAAATTTTTTCTATAAATATTGCATTTTTATTAAATTTTATCTTCTTTTTATTAAAATTCATTTTTATTTGTCGGTAGTTGTTTCCGTAATTAGCTTTGGCAGTGAATAAAGCCCACTTCTCTGTTTAATCAACTTACACCATTGCCACATAAATGTTTAAAGTAACATTAACATTCTCACCTTAAACCTCATTCACGTTGCCTTCAAAGTGCCACGAAAGCAGTTCAGTTTTGATATACGGAGAGTGGCTACTTGGTAGCTGACTTGCTCACTCTACCTCCCCTTTCTCCTGCAATCTTCAATGACGCGTGTGTGTGTCGCTCTGAGAATGCGTTCACGCCGCAGCCGACCAGACGAAGTTGATGGCACCAACAGCCTAACAAGAGAACTCTGTGCCGCTTCAGCGATATCCGCCTTTGTGTGCGCCGAGCAAGTTGGACGGATGCCATCTTTTCCCGTTCAAAGTCGATATCACCCACACTTCAGTGCGTAGGGACCAACCCCATCAATGATGACATAATGGCGTTGGGGCGTGCATAAACCAACGATGTGAACAAAGTGGTGCAGAGGCGAACCACTTGACTCGCATTCGAGAGGACGTGGGCTCGATTTCCGGTTGGGCCGTCCTGAGTTCTGTTTAACCATGGTTTCCCAAAATCACTCCACGTGAATGCTGGGATGGTTCCCTGATAATAGTCCTCACCGATTCCTTCTCATATACTAAATATGAGCTGAACCGATCTCGCTGGATGCGCACAACCAGTCCCCGTGTCGTTGAACTGCTTTTCTGCCAAAACAAGTAGTAAAAACGATGTGGATAGAAGTAAGTTAACAAGTGCTTTAAGATGTTTGTAGACCTAAACATTTTTCTAGAACGACCACAAAATATTTGTTGGTATTCAACTACCGAAGTAAATTATTTTGGAAACCTCTAAATTATTTACTTGTCACCACTAAACTTTTGTGGTCAGTGCAAAATTATTTTTTAGTAACTACACAATAATTTGGCAGGGTGACCCATCTACAAAATATTTTTTCTCCGTATACATTTCCTCTAACCAGTTTGCAATGCAGCTTGTTTAAATTCAAATTAGTAAAAGCATATTATTCGTACAAAACTGCTTGTCTTGTGAATATTAAAGGGACAGCCTACTTCGAACATTTTTTCTTCTTTTGAAGCCGATAAGCGCGATTGCTATAAGGGCTACACTAGTATGCGCTACAAGTGCGCCATCGCCTTTACGCACAGGGCTCTGAACTGGCGTGCAGTGGTCTCGACGTGCTGCGTGTACCTATCGCACTTTCAGCGGTGATTGTATAGTTTTTTGGTGGAAGGTCTGTAGGAAGTGTCAGTGCATGTCCCTCGATTACTTCTGTGTGTACCTACATAAGGCGTGTGTTTTGAGATACGGCGCATTGAAAAAGCTGTTTATAGTAGGGGAGACTAGGTATGGTTGTGCCATTATGCATTTGATTGCCCATAGTTTTGTATGTATTCAAGTTAACTAAACGAATAGTGATTTTTCGTATAATATCTACATAACCCTACATATATTTAATTGAAATTTTATCCCTAAACATAATGGTTTGCATACAGGAGCAAGTTAAAAAAAAAGGGAAAATGTCACAAGCAACCACACCTCAGGGGCCGTTGTGACAGTGATTGAGGTCGAAAGTGACAGATTTAATAATACTCTGAAATGGTCTGAAATCACTTTTATTGCAACACTCTAGCATAAATATTACATAACATTCTTTTCAAAAGAATACGAACAGAAGAAAGTATGCTTGGTAGCTGGAGCCACTCGAACAGAGAGCGAAGGATTTCTCTTTAAAAATGAACGGAACCATTTCTCGCCAGCCATCTCATTCCCAACCCATGTAGTTGGTCGTTTTAGATTATATTTATTTGTAAGCTCAAAAGCTAACTTCCGCACCTCTTTTGGAGAGAGGCCGAAATAAATGTTCACGCAACGTGTTAAGTATATTGACAGCTGCTGTTCTTGTTCTTCCGAAAACACTTTATTGTGAGCGATGTACCCCATGCTGACATTACCACGGGCATTTCCATTCTCATCCGTGCCGGCGCTATCACGTTTACGAATGTATCTGAACAAGGACCTTCGATTAATTTGAAACATTTCTGCTGCTTGTCGCAGAGATACACCTCGTTTTGTTTCAATATATGCATTTTCGTATTGAGTAATGTCTTGCCTCCCCCTTTCGGTCTTCCGCGAGCGTTGTCTGGGCATCTAAAACAATAAAACACAACTTTTACTTATGTCACAACCGTACCCACAATAAATGTCTCAACCGTATCCAACGCACTTTTTTTCATAAAAACAAACACCATGCCAAAATGAAATAATCTGTGAAGAAAGTAATCACTGCTTTTTATTTACTAATGTATATGTTATATTGATAAATATCACTTAATATTCAATCTGGTTACAAGTAACAACAATTATCAAAAGAAATCGAACAAAAATACTTACTTTTGACTGTCAAAAACAAATGCGGGTCTCTCCTAGCGTACGCAGCGCGCAGCGGCTGACGCAATACTGTGACACGGGTTCAGGCATGCAAGCCCCTCCCCTCGCCGTTACCACAACTCGCTAATCCGTATACTTTGGNAAATAATCTGTGAAGAAAGTAATCACTGCTTTTTATTTACTAATGTATATGTTATATTGATAAATATCACTTAATACTCAATCTGTATACATCTTACAACAATTGTCAAAAGAAATCGAACAAAAATACTTACTTTTGACTTTCAAAAACAAATGCGGGTCTCTCCTAGCGTACGCAGCACGCAGCGGCTGACGCAATACTGTGACACGGGTTCAGACAAAGAAACCTCTCCCTTCAACCTTACCACAACTCGCTAATCCGTATACTTTGGCTAATATTTTGACTGTCACTTTCGTACCCTGGCACAACCGTACCCAGTCTCCCCTAGCTATGTTGGAGTGCTGTGAAATGGTGTTTCTAAAGTGCGTGCCGTTCAGAATGTAATCGACAGGCATAGTCAGAAATGTGTGTTCTTTTCGTAGACGAGTACACTGAACGCACGTTTTATAGTTTCGTAAAAAAAAACCTGGATTTCAAACACTTTGCCACGCAGTTCGAGTGGCAGGCAGGCGGGGACCTTAATATACAAACAAACACGTTCTTCACTGTTCACCATGTGACTTTGACAGTTCTGTTTGTGTGGGGTAGTTCAACGTTGCGTACATGCGCAGTAGACGAAATAACGGTCTACTTCATCTTTAGTCTATGCTCTCAACAGCACCAGGAACATACGTTGGCGAACATAGATGATAACTTGTACAGCCCATGTAGCAAGATGTAAAACACACGGGGAAAATCTCCTACAGCTTCTTTACTATAATAGATTCGTTTGACATCCAGTGGTTACACACTGGCCATAGAGTGATCTATGGTCGCGGGCTTGCTCTCAGAGGCGTCCATGTCGAATTATGGTTGTTCAACATGAGTCACTCACTGTCTGCTGAGTTCGTTTGATACAAATATTTTAAAATATGTCTGCCCACGGCTTTTTACAATTAAATATGAACACCGAATTGTATAATATTGACAGCGAAGAAGAAAAAAAATTATGCCTGAAGCTATGGTAAACTAAAAAAATGTTCCATTTTTAAACAATCAGTTCCAAATTAACCCTCCCAAGTCATGAGTTAATTTCTGAGATCAATTGTTGCAATCGTGTATCTTTATGATGTGTGATGTACTTGTGATGAGCGTGTTTATCGTAACCAGCTAACAACATGCCAGGTGCTTGGTAGTGTGGGCATTTAACATTCGGAAATGAGATATGTAGAAAATTCATCAAATTATACACTGGGAGAAAAGCCAACAAAATATTTGTTTTTATAGGGCCAAAAATATAATTAGTTGCCTCAACAAAATATTTTGTTTAGTAAACAAATCTTAAAAATCAAGAAAAATAATTGTTCATCTAACAAAATACACGTCTGAATTAACCAAACATATCTGCTGGGCTAGAACAAATAAAACTGTCAGTGAAATATTTGTTTTAAACCAACTGTGTATATTTGTTTGGCCACTCATTTGATTGGCTCCATTCGAAAATATAGCTGGAGAATTTTTTATTATTTGTGACGATTAGGACAGTAACCGTGTTTATAAATGCATTTATTGGTGCTTCATAAGCATCATAACAAAATAAGTTTAACCGGAACATAAAAAATAAATCTGAAAAACTAGAACTGTTTATTTGCGTATGTTGTCCAATATTTGCAATGTAGGTAATGTCATGAAGTAAGTAGCGACAGTAGGTGAGGTTGCGGAGGTAACACTCGGGTGCAGCTGATACCCCTTCCAATATTGGGTGGCAATCATCTTTATTACATCAACCGAACTCTTTGATATACGTAGAGCCAATCAAATCTTCAGTTGCCTCAAACAAATTTTGTTTGGGGCAACCAAATAAGAAAAAAAAAATAGTTTGATTTCAACAACAAAATATTGATTTGCCCCTATACAAACGGTTTATTTGGTTGTGCAAACAAACTTTGTTTAGTTTAAAAAAAAAACCTTTTTCTCGCAACGACGACTTTCGAAACACCGGCCATTGATTTATTTTTGTGTACAGTTCCACTCATAAATATCCTTCATGTGCAACCGATTATTGACGAAGAGGTGTTACATATTTCCACGCAGGAGGGCCAGAATAGTTTCATAGCCTGTAGCGATCTCAGTATGCGAGTTCGCAAAAGCGTTATTTCCGATACGATATTTCGGGTTATCCACGAATCAGTGAACTATTTGAAAGTGAAGCATTGGGGTTGATTTTGTGTTAAACCCATTGAGAAACGTGAAATTATACAACTGAGGTGGCATTAAATTGATTTCAAATCATAAAATCCTTAACCCCGTTCTATAACAGTTGTGTCCTGAAGTGAACAGATGACATAAAAATAGCGAGAATGACGTATTTTGACAGACATATTCCAATATTTTATCCGCAAATATATGACAGCGCACTGGATGTAAACTGTTTGAAGAATGTGTGTTGTGAGCGCGACCCAGCAGTTACACAGAAAACTACTGCGTACCATACAAAGGGGTCACGGTGGTGTAGTGGTTAGACTACTCGCCCTCTCCACCCCCCTACTTCGCAAACCGTGTTAGATCCCCGGTGGGGTAGCTCCCGTATTTCCGCAAGCCAGAATCGTGCTGGACAATACCGCCGGTCAGCGGGTTTTCTCGGGGATCCCACGTTTTCCTAGCCCTTGCATTCCATCACCGCTTCATACTCACCTCATCGGCTCTCAAGACCTCGGCGTTATGAGCCGCCCAACTATCGCCACTCTTCACTCTCTCCGCTAGAAACTGTATACGTTCTTAGATGTACCGTTGCTCCAACAACTTCAANAGGCATAGTCAGAAATGTGTGTTCTTTTCGTAGACGAGTACACTGAACGCACGTTTTATAGTTTCGTAAAAAAAAACCTGGATTTCAAACACTTTGCCACGCAGTTCGAGTGGCAGGCAGGCGGGGACCTTAATATACAAACAANAAAAAAAACCTGGATTTCAAACACTTTGCCACGCAGTTCGAGTGGCAGGCAGGCGGGGACCTTAATATACAAACAAACACGTTCTTCACTGTTCACCATGTGACTTTGACAGTTCTGTTTGTGTGGGGTAGTTCAACGTTGCGTACATGCGCAGTAGACGAAATAACGGTCTACTTCATCTTTAGTCTATGCTCTCAACAGCACCAGGAACATACGTTGGCGAACATAGATGATAACTTGTACAGCCCATGTAGCAAGATGTAAAACACACGGGGAAAATCTCCTACAGCTTCTTTACTATAATAGATTCGTTTGACATCCAGTGGTTACACACTGGCCATAGAGTGATCTATGGTCGCGGGCTTGCTCTCNTACTATAATAGATTCGTTTGACATCCAGTGGTTACACACTGGCCATAGAGTGATCTATGGTCGCGGGCTTGCTCTCAGAGGCGTCCATGTCGAATTATGGTTGTTCAACATGAGTCACTCACTGTCTGCTGAGGTCGTTTGATACAAATATTTTAAAATATGTCTGCCCACGGCTTTTTACAATTAAATATGAACACCGAATTGTATAATATTGACAGCGAAGAAGAAAAAAAATTATGCCTGAAGCTATGGTAAACTAAAAAAATGTTCCATTTTTAAACAATCAGTTCCAAATTAACCCTTCCAAGTCATGAGTTAATTTCTGAGATCAATTGTTGCAATCGTGTATCTTTATGATGTGTGCTGTACTTGTGATGAGCGTGTTTATCGTAACCAGCTAACAACATGCCAGGTGCTTGGTAGTGTGGGCATTTAACATTCAGAAATGAGATATGTAGAAAATTCATCAAATTATACACTGGGAGAAAAGCCAACAAAATATTTGTTTTTATAGGGCCAAAAATATAATTAGTTGCCTCAATAAAATATTTTGTTTAGTAAACAAATCTTAAAAATCAAGAAAAATAATTGTTTATCTAACAAAATACACGTCTGAATTAACCAAACATATCTACTGGGCTAGAACAAATAAAACTGTCAGTGAAATATTTGTTTTAAACCAACTGTGTATATTTGTTTGGCCACTCATTTGATTGGCTTCATTCGAAAATATAGCTGGAGAATTTTTTATTATTTGTGACAATTAGGACTGTAACCGTGTTTATAAATGCATTTATTGGTGCTTCATAAGCATCATAACAAAATAAGATTAACCGGAACATAAAAAATAAATCTGAAAAACTAGAACTGTTTATTTGCATATGTTGTCTAATATTTGCAATGTAGTTAATGTCATGAAGTAAGTAGCGACAGTAGGTGAGGTTGCGGAGGTAACACTCGGGTGCAGCTGATACCACTTCCAATATTGGGTGGCAATCATCTTTATTACATCAACCGAACTCTTTGATGTACGTAGAGCCAATCAAATCTTCAGTTGCCTCAAACAAATTTTGTTTGGGGCAACCAAATAAGAAAAAAAAAATAGTTTGATTTCAACAACAAAATATTGAATTGCCCCTATACAAACGGTTTATTTGGTTGTGCAAACAGACTTTGTTTGGTTAAAAAAAAAACCTTTTTCTCGCAACGACGACTTTCGAAACACCGGCCATTGATTTATTTTTGTGTACAGTTCCATTCATAAATATCCTTCATGTGCAACCGATTATTGACAAAGAGGTGTTACAAATTTCCACGCAGGAGGGCCAGGATAGTTTCATAGCCTGTAGCGATCTCAGTATGCGAGTTCGCAAAAGCGTTATTTCCGATACGATATTTCGGGTTATCCACGAATCAGTGAACTATTTGAAAGTGAAGCATTGGGGTTGATTTTGTGTTAAACCCATTGAGAAACGTAAAATTATACAACTGAGGCGGCATTAAATTGATTTCAAATCATAAAATCCTTAACCCCGTTCTATAACAGTTGTGTCCTGAAGTGAACAGATGACATAAAAATAGCGAGAATGACGTATTTTGACAGACATATTCCAATATTTTATCCGCAAATATATGACAGCGCACTGGATGTAAACTGTGTGAAGAATGTGTGTTGTGAGCGCGACCCAGCAGTTACACAGAAAACTACTGCGTACCATACAAAGGGGTCACGGTGGTGTAGTGGTTAGACTACTCGCCCTCTCCACCCCCCTACTTCGCAAACCGTGTTAGATCCCCGGTGGGGTAGCTCCCGTATTTCCGCAAGCCAGAATCGTGCTGGACAATACCGCCGGTCAGCGGGTTTTCTCGGGGATCCCACGTTTTCCTAGCACTTGCATTCCATCACCGCTTCATACTCACCTCATCGGCTCTCACGACCTCGGCGTTATGAGCCGCCTAACTATCGCCACTCTTCACTCTCTCCGCTAGAAACTGTATACGTTCTTAGATGTACCGTTGCTCCAACAACTTCAATTTTCATTCAGGTAGGATTTTCCTCCGTCTGGACTTGCCTTTAGTAGCGGAGTGAAGGAAGAACTCGATGTTTGCGATGGCAACGTCAGCGGCACTCGCTTTACGAGCAACAAGCTCTCTGTATGGTCCCTGTCTTTGCTGCTAGCGACACTCGTGGTCTCGCCAGCCAGCCAGCCAATCAGCTGTGTTCCTCGACTTGCTCTGCCCCTCCCTTGTACGTCGCAGAACACCAGTGGGACCGATCTTGGCAAAGAGACAGCGGCACGGCAAGTTCACACATCTGCAATCAAACTGTCTCACTCTACACACGTCATCTTTGTTACAGCTGAGCACGATCAGGCGACTTGAGTAGTCGTTTTAAAAACGCCAGAGCAATCAATCATTCCTTCGTGCAGGTAGACTGAGAATGAGGTAGACCGATTATTCGTCCTCTGCGCATGTACCCAACCATGACCTACCCGAAAGTAACACAACTGTCAAAGCCACATGTTCAACACTGGTGAACGCGTTTGTTTATCTCTCAAGTTTCAAAAGACAAGCACTTTAATATGAATAAAATACTTTCAGAAATTTGAATTTAATCAAACTGCATTCCACGTTGGTTAGAGGAAGTATACATATATCTGAAAGCTTTTATTTACTAATAACTGTTTTAACCTCAAATCCAATCCATGACTGTTTTACTAAACGTGTTGGCAGAAACACAGTTCAATGTTTAGAGTTGGTTGTGCGTAGCCAGCGAGATCGGTCTAACTCATCTGTAGTCTGTGCCTGAATGTCGATCAATGGCGATTATGCTATTTTCTATATTTTTAATTAACACACTCGATTATAAACTGAATTGAAACGCACTGGAGTTACCAAGGTCGCCAAGAATTTTTAAACAAAACCGCGGCAATGTTCCATAGCAAGGTCTATTCAAAAATTTAAAATAAATTTTAAAATTTGTGTTCTATAGCCATAAATAAATCAAATTGAAAGATCAAAATACAAATTCCTAACAAAATTTATAAGTAGGTGGTATAATACATTTTTTAAACAGAAGGAGCCGGTTTTAAAAAAAATGGCTATGTCCCTGTATCCACTTGTAATATAATTTTTATAATTTGAAATATATTGTTTACTACAGTATTTCCCAGATTGACTTCATGATGGTGTTAGCTTTTTTCTTTTGTTAACCATTCGAATATTTCTTAGTGTAAATAAATGCTATACGTTTTTAGATTAGCTATCATGTTATATTAGATTTGATAAGAGAATATATTTATTATCAATTCTGTATCGAAATTAATGCTGTGTAACATCAGTTCCCCTTAACCACATAATAGTTACACGTAAAGTTATTACAGTTATTTAAATATAAGTTTAGCATTGTTAAATATTTGTAATGATTTGTAAAGTATATTCTTTATGTAAAGAAATGTTATGATTTTAAACATGTTATTATGTAGTTAAGGGGGAAGAAAACGTCAATTTGTGAAAAACACAATCACATAAATAAAATAAAACAATTTTCGTGTAGTACAGAAGAAAATAATTTATTGTTTTTATTTAGAAACTAAATTCTAACCGTTCCTAATCAATGTGAAATCTTCAAATCATACAAAGCTGTTTTTTTTTTCAGTTTGCTCAAAAATAGTGTCTAAACTTTTCAGTGTAAACAATTTCCTAAGAAACTGATTTCCCTATCAGTTCTCGGCTTGAATTTTATGGCCACATCCGGAGTAAATTCGTTGGTACCAAAACGTTAAAGTTTTCTTCAATTTCCAATCCGTTTAAGATCACCGCTTTAGTACCCTGCCCCTAACTCTGTGATCCTTTAGAACTGGGAACTTCGTCTCTGTAGCAGTACTTTCCGTCGCGTCACTTTTATCACTGCGTAATTAATTAATTAGATCATCCTACCAACACGTCATGCTCCGAGTAGCCGCCTTTCTCTCCCAGGATCTCATCTCGCGTCCCCTAACTTTGCATTACTCAAGTTTCAATTGGTTTGGGGCGGCGTCCCCCGTCTGCGCTGCCATTCAGTCCGCTTTCCAAGCTGGCCGCCTCTGGCCACCCCCCTCCCGGCTTCAGGTGGATAATGGCGCGCCGAGATGGATCACTCCGCCATTTCCTGCCCTTGTTTACCCACAATGCCGTGCCCCCAGAGGCGCCCGCTAGGGTGGGTTCACAGCACAAACTTTCACTTCTTGTCGCTAACAATTCCTTGCAAACTGCTTGCCATAGATTTTTTCTTGTAACTCTACAGCTGAAATATTGTTTATTTACAACACGCTATTTTAGAAAACATACAAATTTGTTTATGTAGCTCAATGTTATTAATAAACTTGATGTCTACAGCTCTGGCTTGTTAACAATTCAACATTATTTTTACACATTCCGCTATACGGTTTTGTGAAATTTATTCTTATTTATTACTAGTATTAAAAAAACATGTTTGGCGTATAGTTTCCAAAACATTATTTGTACAAATACAACAAATGTTTACATTGCAGCGGGTTGATATTGGTCCACAATAGAAAGCACAAAAATAACCATAAAACATTAGGTTTTTAATTGTTTGTTTTATTTTTTGCATTCTTTCCTATTATTACAAACTAACATGGAGATATTAAATAAGTAAAGAAACAAGTTATGCAGATGTAACAAGTAAAGCTATAAAGAAGATTCGAACGATAAAAGAAAATGCATAAAATAAATACATACTCCGGCATAGTACATAAAACGTAAACAAAATTGTCAGTACAGAAAATTCGTACGAAGTACATAAATAAGAAAACTTATACAAGAAAATATTTATTATGTGAAGATGGACAACTATTAGGCAAATAATTTTTAGTTTTCTTCTAAAATAATTAGTACTTTTAGTTTTTAAAACATTGGAAAGGTGTAAAGGTCATCTGTTTCCAACCCAAGAAATAAGTATACTTTGCAGAATACTGCGACGAATAAATGAGAATGAGATTTTTATTCCGGAATCGAGTACAGTTATTATGGTGATATCGTATATTATAATTTTTTATGTAATTTATATTTTTAACAGCAAACAGGATAGTAAAATAAAAAAGACAAAAAACAAAAAGTGTTTTAGCGTTTTGATTTAGAAACACCGATCTACACGAATCTGTTCTCTTCAGGCTGAATTTTTCTTTATGTTTTTCTTAAATCTAAATATTATAACACAATTTGTGCAATTTCACCAGAATTTCATCATGTTTGAGAAGTTGTTACACATTGGTATAGAATAACTCCATTACTCTTTGATGTGAGCACATTGAATTTATTGGATTCACAGCAAAATACGAAGAACCAAATTTTTGACATACGAAAATTAACTGTTGTTCAAATTTAAAATCATATCTACATTTATACTAAGAATTATATCTGTCGGAACATTGTTTAGTCTCGTTTTACCTAGGAAAAATTATGTTTAAAAATCGTTAATTGTTAAAAATTATGTGAAATTTCGATGCTCAACAACTGATCACAATGTTTTCGAAACTGTTACAACCGCGCATATCCGGTCGAATGCATGAGAAGTCCAGACATATTTATATATGCATAAATAAAATGTTTATATGTCATTTCTTGTGCAGACTGATGGGAAAATAATCAATAAGAGCATAGTAAGTTGTCTTTTAAAATGGAGGAACCAATACCCTGCAGTAACTAAAGAAATTCGCACAATATAAAATGAGAGGAAAGAACCGGTGACAGTGTACCAGCAGAAGTTTTCAAAGGTTTTCTGCAGCTTTATACAACTTTCCATTTTCAACACAATATCACAATCTGTTAGTAGAATCAATTTTGTGTGTGTAAAGAAAACCGAAACATTTAAACATAATTGACCAACATTGCCAAACTGTGTAACATTTCATTGGCTATAAATAAATCGTAATCGTGTGAATGTTCTATTGTTATTTCCTATGCTCTGTGCCAACATATTTTAGTGAGCCAAGCCTTCATTCCGACAACCGCGGAGAAACGTCTGGCGGGGAAGTTAGTGAAATGAAAGGGGAATGAAGACGTTGAGGAGTGAATGCCTAGTTCTCTTGCCGCCCCCAAAGTTTGCACCGTCTCCGATAACAGTTGGTCGGCAACAAACAACGTTGTTAGCTCAACTTCTGGCCAAGTTTAAATTACAGCCTCCTTTGGTATAATAGTATCATTCTTACTAGAGAGTTTCTGTAATTATGGAACTGTCAATTATCTCCTTAAATTATTCCCTCTATCTCTCTCTCTCACTCTCTGCAAACACCCTCTTTTTTCTAGGTTTTATTTCGATACCGCTCATTTCTTTAGACTGATTCAGTGAGCTGCAGATTTCTTTATTTATTGTTTTCAGCGAGACAGAAATAAAGTAGAAGTGGGGAAGATTTGTTGACAACAGTTACTAAGACAGTTAACTGAGATTCATCAGTAATCGTGAGGCTTCAGTACAGCAAGCGACTCTTGTATGTATGTATTAATATGTTTTCCGTTGGTAGTAATGATATTTCAAAACATATAAGCTTCTCTGCGTTAATGATCTGAGAATTATAGAAAGATGCAGAACAAATTCTCTCCATGAAAAGTTTCTTATTACAAACGTCATTTGTGATGAAAGAAAGTTAAACCTCGATAGGGAGTAGGAATTGTTTTTTTCATTTTATTTTGTACGTTGAATTCAGATTGGTAAATTGTACACTAATGGCATCTTTGTATTATCAGTTGACGGGAGTCTATTTTCCGTTGTATTGCTGTGTGTTATTTTATCCAAATATAAACATTCTCTACATCAATATTTAAATAATCGTGAAATGTACATAATTCCCCAGGTAGTCTAACTGTTTCTTCCATGCAAATGAGCTGAACCAGAAAGGGAATTTTTTTTCCTAATTATATATCTTTTAACTACTGTTTAACAGTTACATCACATATATAGCAGACACTTAATATTGTCTATACAATTTTGACCAGAATACATAAGCCAAACTCTGCGAGGTGATTCCTTACAAAAAATTAGGTGGCGTTAACACTGACAAACGCTATCGTGTGGTGAATATTGAGGGAGGTATGCAGCATTGAAAGTCGGCGTTCAAAGTGCACGATACCTGAGGACGGGAGCTGATCGCAGCATCCGAAATTTCCTGACATTTTATTGTGCTCAACTTGTTACTGTTTCTTTGGCCTCCTGTGTTTTTCACCTTGTGCTGTCCTTGGTGTTTTGTGTTATTCTTTGTCCGACAGGATCATTATTGTTTCTGATCCACCTGCATATTTGGTGAAATTTTTGCTTTTTTGAGTTTTGCATGTAAATTTTGCTGATGTTGCCTAACCACATTTTTGCTGTCTTTGATGATTTTTTGTTTCGTTCGTTGTCAGACTGTATCATTATATTACTTTAATTTTTTTATGCGTCTATTTATTTTGACTTACTGCAGTGTGTGTTTCGCTTGTTGTTTTACTGTTTTCGTATTGTCAAAAATGTACTGTTATCTTTTGTTTTGTGTCGCTCTTTGTCAAACTGGATCATTGTCTCTTCTTCCATATAAGTTATTATTTATATTATTAAATTTATATTGCATTTAGGTTTGGCATACATATATTGTGTTCTTGGTTTTTGCCAACCTTTTTCGTAGCCATTGTAGGCAATGGAGTTCCAATCAAAATCCAAAGTCAGTGCAAGTATATATATATATATATATATATACACACACGCGGTGTCCAGTATTTGTAACTGTATGTTCACATTTTAAGATTGCTAGGACATAGCGCTGGTGTCTTTACTTCTGCCAACCAAATCTTAGTTTCGGGCAACCAAATAAGAACAATAAAATAGTTTGCTTTCAATAACAAAATAATTCATTGCTGCTCTGCAAACAATTAATTTGGTTGCGCCAAACGAACATTTTTGATTCACCAAAACCTTATTTTGAGTGAAGTGTTCAGACGAGGGTAATTAATAATTGTCCAGTATAAATATTTTGTAAAACATTTATGATACAGGAAACATTTGAGTGCACACACGCAATATTTCTTCTGCAGATAAACTCCTGAAATCGTTCTATCNATTTATGATACAGGAAACATTTGAGTGCACACACGCAATATTTCTTCTGCAGATAAACTCCTGAAATCGTTCTATCAGACAGATGTCGAAAGCTACGCTACCGGAGTTGACTTGGGGTAATCTCGTTATTCGCCGTCTTGCTGCGTATATGGCGGACCCAGTTTCTGCAGAGAAATACTAAGCTAACAAGCAGTGCGGTATCGCTATCCGGAGNTTGCTGCGTATATGGCGGACCCAGTTTCTGCAGAGAAATACTAAGCTAACAAGCAGTGCGGTATCGCTATCCGGAGAAGCAACATCTTGTTAGTTGTGATTCCTCTTCGGCTTTACAGGAATGAAAGTCTCTGTCGAGAGGGCATTCAGCAGCTGCAGACAGGAGTTCTGGTGTACTGAAACAGAAATGCACTGACGCGTTATAAATAAGCCGTAAATTGTAAAATGAGTGCTTTAAGAAACGCTTCCAAAATATAAGGAAGTAACAAATATCACATTTATAAAACACACATATATATAATCTTAGTCGTCGTGTCAACACATAGATCTGCGGAACAAGAGAAGCAGCGTAATGTATGCCTTACTAATTTATCGAGGATAGACCTTTCAAGTTCTAGTTACGACGTACGTAGTAATTTATTTGACAGTATATGCTTCAGATTTATGCGAGCTGTGAGGTAAATAACAAATAAAAGCATTTAAATTTTAACAACTTAAAAGTATATAAANGATTTATGCGAGCTGTGAGGTAAATAACAAATAAAAGCATTTAAATTTTAACAACTTAAAAGTATATAAAGAATCGTTAGTTTGCTAGACACGTCCTGCATCTCCATGATGATGCACGTTTTCATTATTGGTTTGTGTGTTTTTATTTTACAGAAGAAAGAACACTTTGAAAATAAGNCTCCATGATGATGCACGTTTTCATTATTGGTTTGTGTGTTTTTATTTTACAGAAGAAAGAACACTTTGAAAATAAGAACAAATCTCATTACCATGCAGAAGTACTTAGTTCAGGACAATGACACAAATATACTTAAAATATGAAAATCAACTTATTTGGTAGGTAGACAGGTAGGTAGAGCTTAACGTTAAAAAATATGGAAAATTCTCTTTTAGCTGGAAACAAATGGTTGTCTGAGCACGGATAATTTAATGTNGCTTAACGTTAAAAAATATGGAAAATTCTCTTTTAGCTGGAAACAAATGGTTGTCTGAGCACGGATAATTTAATGTCTCACCTTTCTCAGGCGAAAATCGTGTGCGTTTAATGATTTATAATAGCTCACCTGGAAAACAGCAGTTGCCAGTTAGGTCTTTGGAAAACCAATTACTTTTCATGAGAATTTTAAAATAGAGCAACATATGACAAGACTGCCAGTAACATTATATGGTAATAATGGAGTCCGAATTAACTCTTCATATTTGTGTTAGAAAATGCAAAGAATGCCCTCGGCCGTGAGGTTCGAATCCCGATACAGCGTCCAGATATGTACACCCTGCATTCGCAATCGTTCCTGCGCATCCGGGGTACGTTCACGAAAGAAGATGGGACGCACCCCACGACCACCACGTTCGTTTGCAACAGTATACTCCGCCTTTCGAGAGAGTAATGTTCGAACTGAAAGGTGTTACTATTGACGAAACGTGGAATGTGGGTATAACAACCACCATAAGAAACTACCTCTCGCTCACGCCTAACAATCTCGACATGGTAAAAATGGCAGACTGGGGAATGGAAGACGAATACTAAGTTCCCATCTTCGCAGAAGGCAAGTTCGAGGTGAGTAAGTCACTGGGCTATGTTAATGGGCTTTGCTGAAGATTATAGTAAGATGGTGATAGGAGCCAAGCAAGAACTGGTGATAATTCTAGCCACCTCGCATCTCGATGCAGTGTTGGGAGACAGAGAAAACCTACAGCCCGTCGCTGTAACCCCGACCAACATAGAGTGGTTCGTTCCCCACGTGATTCCAACCACCCACGAACGCGGGAAGCTACTGAACTACGTCAAGAAAGAATAAATCATCGACATAACCTTCAGGAATTGGANACCACCCACGAACGCGGGAAGCTACTGAACTACGTCAAGAAAGAATAAATCATCGACATAACCTTCAGGAATTGGAGTTCGGTTACTTGCCCAGTGCTACCGTCTGCCACGCAAAACCACTGGGTCGTGAAGGCGTCTTCAAGCATGGGAAAACCCCGATACGTTGTACTGGCATTTCAAAATAACAAGCAACACAACATCTCGGCAGACAAATCGACCTTCCACCACTGCCAAGTCCAGAATGAAAAAACTATTTTTGAATAGCGAAAGCTATCTGTGCTTGAATTTGAACACCTCCTTCGACCAAGAAGGATTTACTTTGCCGTTTTATCTGTATACCCAGTTTCAAGCATCCTGCTACGGGCGTGATTCCTACCCCACCCTGAGCCAAGAAAGAATCAGTGAAATGGCGCCGTTGCTGATCTTTGGCACATCCAAACTAAACGAGCGAGTGCAAAATGACATGGCGGATTGTCATGCAGAAATTCTTTCCGTAGAAAACATGCCTGCGAACACTGCTGCGTAATGTTTTACTTTGCCCGACAGAGTAGTGAACTACGACTGCTTTTCGGGGCCGATGAACATGGTGAACTAAGCATATGTAAAGAGGATGATCACTGCTTCTCATCTCAGTTTGTATCAGGATGTACTGTCATCTGCAAGGCTTGCAGAGCCAGAGAGGACATTTGCTCAAGGAGATCGCAGTGTCCTATGTAGACGATGGTACGACGCACACGCACTCACCCCCCCCCCCACTTATTCGTGAAAATTGTTGGTCGAGGAAAGCAAGAAGAGGAACGACTGGCTGACCAAATACTACCACGGACTGGAGCAGGACGAAGGCAAGATACCGTACCGTCAAGTGGGAAACGTGCTGCGCGACTTGCTGATGCAGTATCCATAAGGACCAGATTAGATGGCGGGGCCCGAGCAGAATACATGATTGAGCGACTTGTGCAAAAGCGAAGTTGGAATCACTGACATGCGGTTCGAGTACGGCTGCCCTTCGCGTGACTGGACACGCATGTGGAGGAACACACAGCTGTTGTGGAAAGGGCGCGCCTCGTCCTTGGACCATGAAGCGATGAGTTACGACTAGACACGATGTCACCCGAACTGTAAGAGAATTTTAGTTTTCATGTGATGGCACACCTGATCAGCATTCGCTTTATATATGAGGGAAAAAAATTCTATGTGCGCTCATTTAGTCGCGGCGAAGTGGTCCGTTCGTCACAGTGAAAATGTTCTGACCTACGAACATTTTTGCAAGCACAAAGCCTGCCTATGGTAGCATCGTAGAAATTTGATACATTCACACCTACACCGAGACCTGCGATGATTGGTCGTCTACGAACCAACGCAGATTCAAGTGAAATGTCCGGTAGCATAGGCATGCATCGTGTTCCACATGATGCTGCATATGGAGCTGCCCTGCACAGTGAACCAAACATCGCTCCGGCCCAGATGCCTGCTATCACTCACGTGCCAGACTGTGCCATGGAGCTGTCCCTGGCGGAGCATGAATCGTTGGTCTGCTCCCAGCATCCCAGGTCCAAGAAGGATGCATCGAGCAGTCTACCAGGCACCGCAGAGTTCATAGGCGCCAGGCGCTCGTGTCAGTACCTACCGTAGATGGCTAAACCTCCATCTTGGGAAACAAACTTGCACCTATTCCTCGTCCCCGCCCACCGGACCTGCTGTTGATATTAGTCCCACTATTGGCGAGGCGGATGCCGTGGAGTCAACTGTTAAAGAAGGGCAAGATCTGCAGTGTGGCAATGATGATGTGGATGACCAATAGGGAACAGATGGCTATCACTACGGTTCAAAGACTTGTGCGACGATTCTCAAGAAGCTGGTGCTTACCATCATTAAAAAATATTTAGCCATGCAAGTAACAGTCTTATAAAGTAAAGCACTATATGAACTCATTAAAAAATTATACATATATTGTTTATTGACTCTGAATTAAAAAAATTATTTTTGAAAAATATTTGTGTATTTTATATATTTTATATTACTCATTTTTTAAATATGTCAAAATAATTTATTTATTTTTCTCTTAAATACATTTTTAATGAGATTAACTTATTTTCTCAATACATTTAAATTAATTATTATTGGTGAAAAATATTCAACAACTTTTTCTCTAATATATTTGGGAAACCATTCAATTGATTCTTTCTTGTAAAATTTTTTCTAAATAACTGCAATTTTTATACAACCATCCTGGCAGCTGTAATATTTTTTTAAGGTAAAGGAAAGTGATACATATTTACATATATATATATATAAGAAATAAAACATTGAACCAAAAATATTTTTAAAAATGTATTGAATGTAATATTTTTTTTACATTTCGCAATGCATACTTATTTGCAATGAATTGTCTTCAATGTAGATATCTCTTTTCTCCATCTGGGGCTAGTCCACCACAACCTGCAGGGAGCCGATGCCACATTCATCTCGAGTGGGAGGCATGGTCGACCTCTTTCGTTCTGACATCTCCCTCCCCCTTTACAAACCACATAGCAAGGCCATGTGCATGGTTCCCCGGATATTGGGACCAGGAACTACGCAGTAGTACGTATGCTAGCACTTTTTTTTTTCGAGAAATTATATAAAGTTATTTAACTTATNTTAACTAATAGTAGTTTCTTAAAAAAAAAACTTTTCTCCAGTGCTGCATAACCGCACTACTGCCAGAACAGAAAGCCATCCTCCTGAAATAAAAAGCTAAAACAAAGCAGAAAAACTAACAAAAATTAAACAAAAAATAGTATAGACAACATAAAGATAGAAGAGAGAGAAGAAATGGTAAGAACATTGTCACCTACAGAATTTTTATGTGTGTATGATATTATTACCATTTTACATTCATAATTTCAGCAAGGATAAGTTTTGAACCACTTGTGAATTGTTCGTAACGCACAGGTTGGAGGCCCAACATGCGCCAAATCCTATTCACATAAAATTATGGAAGTAAAATGACAAGCATATCACATTGACAGTAAAAGGGCTTTATAGTCTCCATCAGATTGGCTATTCAGAAACAGCATAATATTTGCTGTTGGCGAGAGGGGAGTGAAATCGCTTCAGATTTTACACCCCCGAGGCGAGGAACTGCCTCATATAATGCATCCCGACCTCATTCACTCCCACACAGGGAAAAGCATGTATTAAGAACATTACCAGTCCCCTTTCCAGCATCGTTTTCCTTCATCAGAGAAGAATATGTATTGTCATTGTTTCATAACCTTGGTGCGTTGCATAGAAAATATTCTCGCATATAATGCACTGTTAAAGTAATATCGAACAGAGTAACATATATATGTAAATAACTAATGATTACAAAATATAACATAAAATTATATGTGGCCCAACGAAAAAACAAAGCAAGGAAGACTAACCTTGCACACAACGCCAAAAAATCTTGACGACAACCCAGTTGCCCACAAAGAATATAGTAAATAATAATGGGAAGACACAATGAGAAAGACTCGTAAAAAAAATTACCCCTTAGTTCACATCAAGGCAAGACAGATGAATCTACCGCACAACGCCAAGAAATCTTGAAGACAATGCAGTAGACTTCCAGTACACAAAAAATAATATGCACAAATGGGGCAAAATTAATGTGTGTAGGGTGTTCAAAATATTGCGAAAATACGAAAGCAGAGATGATCAGCTAACCCCACACCTAACACAATATGCATCCTCTTGCATGAACTTTAGATACAATTTTATTAATCGCAAACCTGCCAAGATGTGCAAACTCATGCATGGGCTCTAGTGAATCGAATAAAGTTTTGCCCATAGTCCTACGAATTCTTTCATCATGTCCTCGCCACATTCGTCTTTGAACTTGCCGATAACTTTCTTGTTTTTTTTANTAGTCCTACGAATTCTTTCATCATGTCCTCGCCACATTCGTCTTTGAACTTGCCGATAACTTTCTTGTTTTTTTTAGTAGCGGGGGTGTATGGAGTAATAACCGCTGGTGTCAGATTCGTTTTTAAAACCTTGATCGCCGGCCAAATCATTGTAAAAGTTGAGGGTGTGTATCACATACAGAAACGAGTTGGTATGTAGGTAGGCCAGCTCAAGGTCATCTCCGTACTGGGCCTTCATTATATAGTAATGAAACTTGTANAAAAGTTGAGGGTGTGTATCACATACAGAAACGAGTTGGTATGTAGGTAGGCCAGCTCAAGGTCATCTCCGTACTGGGCCTTCATTATATAGTAATGAAACTTGTACATAAGCGTTTTCGACAGATCGAGAACAGAGAAACCTTCGTAAATAGGTTTGTCAAATAGGCTCTTTCATGTTTTAAATGCAGAAGGACCAGATTCTTATTGTGAATTGCGTGGTCAAGGAACATGGGATTTACTACCAGTTTCTTGGTTCTCTTCTCTTTGCTCACCAGTTCGAGTTATAATCATTTTTTCTTGTTTTCCAAAAGTTNACATAAGCGTTTTCGACAGATCGAGAACAGAGAAACCTTCGTAAATAGGTTTGTCAAATAGGCTCTTTCATGTTTGAAATGCAGAAGGACCAGATTCTTATTGTGAATTGCGTGGTCAAGGAACATGGGATTGACTACCAGTTTCTTGGTTCTCTTCTCTTTGCTCACCAGTTCGAGTTATAATCATTTTTTCTTGTTTTCCAAAAGTTTTCCAAAAGTACTGTTATTTGCTAATTGAAAGAATTCTTTTTTCGAAATCGTTCTGAGAAGCATGACGTTTTGTTGTGTTGAGCTTGATGTAGGGTTTCAGCCATGGACTTTGTTCGAATTCTAGTACACAATGAATTTACGTTATCCGTAATCCATGTGATACAGCTTGTTTCAGATTGCGGTATAGCCTTTTTTTCTTCTTCGAGAGTCGTCACCTGTTTCGGATGCTTGAAGCCTGGCGGACACTGGTTGACGGGTAGGAAAGGCAGGTCTTGGTGGTTTTCAAGAAGGTCTGTGGGATAGTCTATGTCGACGTCGAGAACGTAGCCAGTATGAGCTTCGTCTGGAATGGACATTACATCGATGTTTGTGTTCTTGACCCACTTACATTGCGTACTGGAAGCGGCGAACACATTGCTCATCAGTACAATCCAGAACTTCAGGTATGTCGTTGGAATCCTTGGATCGTATGTTTCAGGCTCATGGATACTGTAGACTTTGCAGTGNAAACTAATGGCTCATCAGTACAAGTTGTTGGCATCCAGAACTTCAGGTATGTCGTTGGAATCCTTGGATCGTATGTTTCAGGCTCATGGATACTGTAGACTTTGCAGTGACATCTTATGTACTGTGCCACACCACCACGTGTCCCATCCTTGACAATCATGTACGTATCAGACTCGCTGGTTAATTCGAATTGTACCCCCGTCATCCGAAACATGGCATCAAAAGCGAAACTCGGGGCACTGACGTAGTGAGCACAGTCGAGCTTGTATGTGGAAATGCAGAACTCACTAAAGTTCTCGAAAACATCAGTCAGGAGAAGGATATAGTTCTTGAAGTACATATCGCTGCATTCCCCTAATGAAGTGCATACAAGTGCTTGCCATACTGTCTGGGCGCGAGCATAATCATCATCGGTATTTCCAGAGTCTGCTGACTTCTTGCAAAAATTATCTTGAGGGGGCAGCTACTGCTCGTTCAACTTCTCCCAGCTGCCTGCATAATCATATGGAAATACGCCATTTCGAGTGACTAGTGTCGGCCGGGGTTGAAGAACTTCTTCTTGTTGTTAAATTTTTAAGTTGATAAGTACTCTACCAAGTATGCCAGACTGCGGCCCATAAAACGAAAAGTATCGACTAACTGCACAGAAAATCCAAATGCTTCGAAAATGAAATAAATTTTGTTTTGATTGTGTTATAATGTATATTATTTTGTTGTCATACCCCAAATTGTTGATGATAAAATTTTCGTCATAGCCCAAGTTATGGAAATATACAACCAGTTTGTTCCGTCTTCTATGCAACCGAGTGCAGCTGGTGCATGCAGGCANTAGCCCAAGTTATGGAAATATACAACCAGTTTGTTCCGTCTTCTATGCAACCGAGTGCAGCTGGTGCATGCAGGCACGATGTACCGCCCTGTAAAGTCGTCATGGTCACGTAATTTAGCATTTTCTACTGTGAAAGTCGATTGGGGTTTTGGAGAGTTTTTCCCCAGATTGTATAATTAATCATTGTTTTTCTTTCTTCTTCCAGCTAACTATGTCACACAAGAACCCAATTCTGTAGAAGAGCCTTATTTGGCTGGCATGCATGTACTCTCTTTGTAACCTTTCATGTGTCTATTTATTTCTGTACAGTGTCAGTTTGTGAAAAAAATAAAACAAATATTAAATCAAATCAAATCAAATCAATCGATTCGCAATTGCAGCATCTCGTCGCCCTTGAGCAGTAGCTTGCCTTTACAGTTGGCGCGAGTGGCTCCATCTTNTCGATTCGCAATTGCAGCATCTCGTCGCCCTTGAGCAGTAGCTTGCCTTTACAGTTGGCGCGAGTGGCTCCATCTTCTTTGTATTAGCATACATAGTTTACTTTTTTTCCGATATAAACTATGGTGTCCATAAATTTATTTTCTCCGTCGTGACTCCTGTACAGTATCAGCTTAGTAAGTAGTGTGGAATGTTAAAGCTGTAGGAATTGCATAATCGTCTATCTTTACATACGCATAGAAACTGTAGGCCTCGTGCTTCTGGCAAGCATATGTGTGCGAGCGGCTGAGGTCCGGCTGGCAGCTGTAAACTGGTTTGTGCAAGGTCTCCAAGTCGGCATACTCGAAGATCGGCTATTTATCTCAAAAACGATAATTTTTAAATTTACAGGCCTACCATCTTGCCNCAAGTCGGCATACTCGAAGATCGGCTATTTATCTCAAAAACGATAATTTTTAAATTTACAGGCCTACCATCTTGCCCTGGCTTAGGCATCTCGGCGCAAACTGGTGCATTTTCCTTACAGTATTTCATGTGTTTTTCCAGGCACTGTTGGCCGGTCAACCCAGTAATTCTTGGTAAGTCATAGTAATATGCGAAGCACCTCTTGCTTATATGAATCATCCTATTGTCGCGCTTCATGCCGGCCCTCTTGTTTTTTTTATGATTAATTAAGCACGCAGTGGAAGCTTCCCTTTTCGTTTCGGTTGTTTTCCAGAGACAGTTTTTGGTTTTTATTATTATTATTATCAGGAGTTTATTACCCCTGACTCCCCTAGTTACAATTATCATTGCACTCTACAACTTTTGTCTATGGGTAAAACAATTTTTGTCTTTTCATGCCTGTAAAATATGTCTCATATAGACTCACATACATGCTCCAAATCGTCTGAGAGAATAACAATTTCGTTTAGTTTTTATCACAATATAATTCAACTCTGGACAACCTGACAAATAGTATATCATAGACGGAGGAAAGGTTCCGAATGCACCTCGCACATGTCAATGCTGATGAACTGCGTGTATTGAGGAGTGGTTGTGTGATCTTCCAACTGTTTCAGCGAACAGAGACGATAGTTATCGCTGCATTGTAGCGGCCTACAAAAGACAAGTAAATCCACACAGACATATCCTTACCTCTATGTGAACTATATTATGCAGTCTAAGTGCGTGTATTCTACAAGTGCGTATTTACAAAATGTGCATTTTGGTGCCACACCCATGCTTCNGAACTCTATTATGCAGTCTAAGTGCGTGTATTATACAAGTGCGTATTTACAAAATGTGCATTTTGGTGCCACACCCATGCTTCCTACCTGTTGTCACCACACATCCTCATTTTGATATAATGATATTTATTATTTTGTTTAAAGGAATCCCTTTTTTTTTTTAGGAACTTATGCGACTGATGGAGTGAAAGCTACCTCAGTGTCAAGACGCACATTATTCTATGAGGTCGGAAGGAATCTGACAACAGACAAACCATGGCATCAAATTTTAAAATGTCATGTTACACCACTCGGGCTAGCGCAGTTATAACTTATTGACTTGTATTCTGGAGGACCTGGGTTCGATTCACGCTCCGACCACCTTAATTACTATTATCTATGGTTTTCCGAACTCACTCCAGGCAAAGCCCCATATGGTTCCTTAGAGGATTCATCTCACATGCTAAANTAATTACTATTATCTATGGTTTTCCGAACTCACTCCAGGCAAAGCCCCATATGGTTCCTTAGAGGATTCATCTCACATGCTAAAATAATACACTGTAGACTCTTGCTACTTGCGTGATGGTGTATATGCACACATTCGTAAATACCTGCATACATACATGCTTTGCATACGTGCATGCACACGTACATGCATGCATGCGCGCGTTCATGCATACATGCATGCATACATACATGCATACAAACAAGCATGTATCTATAAATACACGTATACGTAAATGCACTTATGCATACATGCATAAGTATGAATATATATAAGCATACATACACACATAATACAGAGACATTTGCACACAGTAAGTGCAACACGTACGACATATTGTCTTATTATTTACTTTTTATATAAATTAAGATGGGCATACTCTTCATAATAAATTTGAAGTTTTCCCTCTAACTGGCAATACATAAAGAAAGTAATTTCTTCAAAATGTATCTATTTCGCTGTGGAATATATCAGGTAAACAGAATGTTAGCAATAAAATATGTTACAAAACCCAAGTTAACAAATATAGATATGTTTTGAGAATTGGGTTTTAAATTACTTTTTAAGTATTTTATATCGTATAATTAAAATATATTATCCTATCACTAAGCGAAGTTTTAACATATTACAGTTTGGTGGAGTTACTTGTATTGTTAATAATAGCAAACATTTGTTAACGATTTTTGTGAATGTGTTTCCATCATTTTAGTGTTTATTAACTTACTAATTTTACATTTTATCAATTTTATTATTATATTCATTTCAGCAGTGAATAATATACGTTAAACTCTACGAGTCTCTTACTATACACCTTGCCTTCACACCAACACAATTCATGCCTTCAGTAAAACACTCTTCTGCATTTCTGTGATTATGTGTAATTAAAACATTTCACTGCCAACGGTCGAACGCCGTTGCTCTCCAGTGGCTTGCAATTATTTGGCAAATTTACTCGCAGCTCGTACTTCAAAGCGGTCTGCTTGTTCATTCGGACAGATAACGACTTGACTACTCGTAGAGAACAACATTTAATAACAGAGAACAATTTAAAACCTAATTTCCATTTCAGTGTCGTAATGTCGTTTACACAAACCAATAAATAGTTGTATTTAAATAGTTACTTTTACATCAGTAAAAATTNTTCAGTGTCGTAATGTCGTTTACACAAACCAATAAATAGTTGTATTTAAATAGTTACTTTTACATCAGTAAAAATTCAATTTTTTTTACAAGAATTTCTTTTTATGCCGTTTCTTTATATACTGACGCACATATATTGAATAGCATGTAAACAGCTGTGACATATGTACTTGGGTAAGTTATTAGTTGGCGTTAAGATAAACGAAAGAATAATGTTGGCAATCGTTTATCCTGTTAGATTTTAACTAAAATATTTTCATATGCTACAAAAAATGTTCATGTTTTAAAGCTGATTAAGAAATTTACTTTATCCAATGAATGATTGCAAAATTTTCGTTTATTCCGTTGGTTGTAAACGGAATTACTGATATAACTTGAAAGCAGCATACAGAAAACCTGTATAATTATATATATTCTAATCCCGGCCATCATTAATACTCATAGCTTTAACTGCTGTCCCTATCAACAGAGTAGATGTCTTTATAACTTGAGGCGAAAGCCTACGTAGTCTCTTGACAGCAACCTTCACAGCTGCTACAATTGATCACTTCATGACTTACGCAAGACAGTGAGTAATTTCTCATTAAGAAAATTTCCTAACTGCCAGTCAGTAAATTATGTACCATTAAACGACTATAATGAATTGATTAATGTTGTTTAGCATTTACATGGTTTTTAATTTGTAACAGAAATAACTTTTTTTAGCACATTCGGTGATTGTCATATATAAAAAAAACAAAGCTTAATTATAATCAGTTACATAGCCTCGCAGATAAAGCAATCTAAGCTTAAATGTTTGTATGTGCCCCATTCGGAATGTAGGTGCTGTGAGTTGCTTGTTTTGTAAAAAAAAAAACAACAGAAGAATAATTTTTGTTGGCTTCTTCATCGCATTTTTTATACATGACTTATAACCTCACATCCTTCACTTTGATTAATATTGTTCTTCGAAGGCCACATTTTATATTCATGGCCTTTTTTTTATATACGTTGGTAGAACAAAAATTACAAACGACTCTTGTGCAGTAAAAGGTCAATGAAACGTTACTACGCACTCGTGCGAACGATTCTTTGTCAACGGACAGCACACAACGTCTGCTGTCGAGAATCCATTAGCCACTAGACACTTCCTACATCGCCAGCCCCTCTTCTCAAGGCTGAGACTCTTAACATGTAACCTCCACCACGTCCAGGGTCCGAGGTCCTTACAGTGAGTTTTTAAAGTTGTGTGCGCAACTACGCAACGGACTGAAAAACTGTAAGCAAGGGAATTACAGAAGTAAGGAAAACTTATTTACATGCTTTGTTAAAGCAGTGTAGTCTACAGCCACTGGGGCTGCGGTGGTGTAGTGGTCAGACTACTTGCCTTCTAACATGGCAAACCAGGTTTGATTTCCGGCGTGGTCGCTCCCTGATTTTCGCATGTGGGAATCGTCCCTAACGATGTCGCGGGTCGGTGGGTTTTCTCGGGGATCTCACGTTTACCCCCGCCCTTGCCATCCGGCGCTGCTCCACACTCACCTCACATCCCCCTCACCGAATCTCAAGACTCCGATATTACGAGCCGCGCAAATCTCTCCACTCAATTCTCCGACTCGGCTGGCCTTGTCAGTTGCACTAGCCAGGCGTTTACAGCGGCCTCTCGCTATAGAAGCGTTGCCGATCTGCCTTGGCAGTGTTCATTATTATGAGTGTTCAGTCCTGAGGCAGATATCTTCACGCTCTCCTGTACCACGCTACCTTCTTCATTTTCACTTATACAATGATGTTTGTATCACACTCTCCATGATTTCCACTTCCGCAATACACGGGTCTGCTAAGTCTGCTAATTTGTTTAAGCCGTAAATGGAATATTGGGCAAAGTACGCATACAAACTCAGCAGTAATAATCTTTGCGTTCCAAAATTGGACTATTTTTGTAACAATAGTGCTTTTNAAAGTACGCATACAAACTCAGCAGTAATAATCTTTGCGTTCCAAAATTGGACTATTTTTGTAACAATAGTGCTTTTAAAGACAACGTGGGTAGGATTTGAGGTCAGAACACTTTTTATGTAAAATATGTTTGTACACACTTCCTCTAAACTACGATGTTAAAAATAAATGTAAATATACACATAATAATTTTTGTAATTTTACATTAAGTATGTGTANCCTCTAAACTACGATGTTAAAAATAAATGTAAATATACACATAATAATTTTTGTAATTTTACATTAAGTATGTGTAATTTGTAAAAACAATTACAGTGCGTGTAATTTTAAACATTTTTTTAAAAATCCAGAGGGTACTACAAGTTTTACGTGAAAATACATAATAATAAACATAATGTTGGTTGCATATCCCAGCTCAAACTTAAGCCTACGTCGAGAATACAATACTGGTGACGGAGAAATATCAATAACAGAATTTTAAATAGCAACAAGCTCATTAATAGCAAAAGTCTTCCAACTTATAATGTCTCTTGAATTATTTGACTAAGATAATTAACACTAGTCACTGGACTGTTGTGTGGATGCCTGAAAAAGCAAACCTCCAGAATACCANACAAGCTCATTAATAGCAAAAGTCTTCCAACTTATAATGTCTCTTGAATTATTTGACTAAGATAATTAACACTAGTCACTGGACTGTTGTGTGGATGCCTGAAAAAGCAAACCTCCAGAATACCAGACCCGTTGTGTGCAGTCATTCCCTGTAAAGCGAATCTGTACATATAGCTCAGTAGAATAAAACTCTTTCTGCAATTGTAACTTGCTTTACAAAAACAGAATCATCTTTAGTAACATCGCATAGTTGAAGTTCCNTTTCTGCAGTTGTAACTTGCTTTACAAAAACAGAATCATCCTTAGCAACATCGCATAGTTGAAGTTCTCTCACATGCACACTGACGGACGGGAATGGACTCGAGCTTGCAATGTGTTGAAAATTGCACCTAGCAAAAACTGTAAATATTATTAGCGGTCAGCTGAATATGGCGATTAAATGTAATGTTATAAAGAAGACGTCGATTAATAACAGCCGGATATCAGCATATTTGTTGAATTTTGGTATTTGTTTGTATCATGAAAATTTACAGGGGGTTAATTAATACAAATACTGGAAGAATTATGATACAGCCCTCGTCTTGTCGTAAGCTGACGATGAAGCTCAGAAAATAAACTTCTGTTTTGACTAGGGAGTGTTTTTTTAGGTCGTGTGGCGGTCAACCATTTTATGTAATTTGTCGTGTGAAATGGATGTTTAATAGATAGCATGATAGAATTCTACAGGTGTTTTTCCGCAGCCTGTGAAAATGAATTTTGCTTTCTTTCTCGGTTTCTGGTGCTCGATTTTTTAATTTAGCGTTACACATTTTCACATTTTTTTCGAATGATTGAGTCTCGCTTACGTACGAGGTCCTGAGAAGATTAATTTCTCGTTCAGTGGTGTAATGTAAAATTGCGAATTTCCTTCATAAGTGGGAAAAAACGAGAATACGTGGTGTGTTAAGAGTTACGTTTTTTATAAAGCCCATACAATTTTTTCATAGTAAATTTATTTAAACATATTTTTCTTGGTTTTGCCACACGATATATATATATATATATATATATATATATATATATATATATATATATATACATATTATCTGTACGAGTAAACTTAATTAAGCGGTATAAATTAACACTAAAGATNAAAAAAATAAGAGTTGGTGGTAGAAGGGTGAAAATTTAGGAGGGTATGTATTTTTTGATGCCACATCATAAAAAAGTAAGAAATAAAAATTTTGTTCAAGCAATAAAAAAAAATTGTTTGGGGGTGGCCACCCTTATTACTTAGGGGTGTAAAAAATAGATATAAATCTATTCTCAGACCTACCGAGTATACATAAAAAATTTCATAAAAATCGGTCCAGCCGTTTCGGAGGAGTTCAGTGACTAACACTGTGACGGGAGAATTTTATATATTAGATATATATATATATATATATATATATATATATATATATATATCTTTCTCGTTCGTTTTCGCCTATTTGACTTACGTAAAATAGTATAATGACATTTCATTTTCAGTAGGTGTGCAAACTAAAATTTTAATGAAAAAATTAAATTTAAACCCTTTTCAGACGGAGGCGGTGGGGGACTTCATTTTCCAGCAGGATGGTGCGCCACCCCATTGGCACCTAGCTGTTCGCGGATACCGGAGCGAGGCATTGCTGCAACGCTGGATTGGTCGAGAAGCAGCTGGTGAACAGACTCTTCATCACTGGCCCCCAAGAAGCCCGGATCATACACTGTGCAATTTTTTTCTATCGGGGTACATAAAGGATTAAGTGTTTCGTCAACCATTGCCGGCTTACCTTGACGACCTCAAAACGAGAATTACGGACGCCGTCCTAACCGCAACACCGGACATGCTAACATGAGTGTGGAACGAGTTTGATTATCGCGTAGATGTCGTTCTGGCCGCTCGTGGTGGTCACATTGAACATTTATGACGATATGGATAATAAACTTCCCAGTTCCGCGTTTCATTTGATTGGTCAACCATGGTTGTAGGTTGCTAGGTTTTGATATTATATACCTTCAAATTTAGGGTATTCTTTTATACTCAACCTGTATTTCACAAGATTTTTTGTTATAAAAAATTAAGTTCGCATGCACACTGAAAAAATTTCTTTTTTCAAAAACCTTTCACGAAGTCATTCAAAACTTAATTGAGATCTATACACAGGGTTGGCTTCCTCGTCGCCGGGTCGTGCTTGCGTGTGAATGTCTTCAACTGGGTCAGTTTCCACAGGGTCTGATAGACTGCACTGTTTGTGTGGTTCATATCTATAATAATAAGCACCTAAAACCTGCCTATCTGCCCGCATGTGATATCTCAATGCCTACATGTGATTGGCCATCTGCAGTCAAGTGGCAACTCGGTGATTGGCTGGTCGATGTCCGAACAATGTATTAATGGTGTAATACGATTGGTTCGAAGTCAATATGACGTCTTAGGGCTTGCATACGCATATATTATAAGCATTGGGATTCAGCTGATATGCTTAGTTTGACAAAATCTATTGTGAAAGGTGGATCATCTTGGCTAGCTTCTACACCAGATATTCCACGGAAAGTTACGTTAAATAGGAGTGGATATTGCCCGCCAATGGTTTCCCGCCATGGATTTCTTCTTCAAGTGAGATTTCTCCTGTTTTATCAGCGCCATCGACTTCTTCAGCTGTGATGTCTTCATCACTAGCAGCATCTACTTCCATCAGTGCAGTACCATCGTTTCAGATAGGTATGGTGTCACCTACTTCTTCAGCTGTGACACCTACGAAATCTTCGATGGAGCCATCAAACTTTTCGGCTGATGTACTTATAACACCATTGCTGGCGTTACCTGCTTCTTTAGTTTCAGCACCAACGTATCCGACAGGTCCGCCTGAACCACTACGTCGTCATCAGTGTCACTTTGTAATAACACATTTGCTTTCAGCTACTGTGTACAGAGCCATGAAAGCTTTCCATGTGCCAAGAATCCCTGTCGCATGTCATACTTGTGTGACAGATGCGGTAAGTCTTTCAGCTGTAAAGACAATTTATTTAGACATGCAAAGACCTGTTAAGGCGAAGAGAATTTCTCATCAGTACCTCGCTACCAGGTTTTCTGCAAGCAGGTCTCTTGTGACTTCGGAAGATGTCCATAAAAGTGCAGTTACCTACATAATCCGCCCTGCACAGTGTGCCGGTGTAATAAATGTCACGATATTTTCGCACAGGACAACACGAGTGAGAATAGTGAGATGCATAAAATACTGACACCAACAACAAAAAATGCATATATATCGAAGAATAATGTAATTTTTTAAGACATAAGCGTCTATAATACATAAATAAAACTTAAAAATATATCTGTGAATGAAATTGTGTTTCATTTTATGTTAACCTAATTTGCCAAAATTTAAATAAAATTTAAAATGCCAAGAAAAACTAATTGTAATTAAAAAGTATTGTATAAAGTACCATTGTGCTATATGTACGATTATACAATTAAATAAAAAATAATAGTTAAAATTGAACCACTAAAATTTTTATTAAAAAATATAGATTTAATAAATTATGCAGGTAGTTTAATGTCCAGCATCATGCATGTAAGTATACTGCTAATTGGAAAAATTAAATTTTTTAATTGTGTAACAATTGGAAATTTTTCTATGCCTATAAATAATTGAGTGNACTGCTAATTGGAAAAATTAAATTTTTTAATTGTGTAACAATTGGAAATTTTTCTATGCCTATAAATAATTGAGTGTCGTCAACTTGCCTGGTGGTTCGTTCGACGGAGTGAATGGGTGCTGACAGCTCGCCTGGTCGTGAAGTCGAGAAATTAACGCCCCTTATGTTTTGAAAATATAATCAATTTTGGAGGGTGCCGACAGTACCAGCTATGTGTTAAAAACATAAACAAATATGGTCGATCGTAGTGAAATAACCAGAAATGTAAAAAAAAAATATTAATAAATTTTTTTTTAATAAGAAATGTTTTAACAATTTTTTGTATATATTTTAAAAATATTTTTTAATAATTTTTTTAACACAATTGTTGGGATTTTTTTAGTTTTTTATTTTAAAAATTTGCGGGTCAAGGTCAAGGTCTAGGTCACCTGGATCCAATTTGGTTGTCAGGTGACATTACAACATGATGACCGGCCGGCACCTGGCTCATATCCCACATCACTTTGCGCCNATTTTAAAAATTTGCGGGTCAAGGTCAAGGTCTAGGTCACCTGGATCCAATTTGGTTGTCAGGTGACGTTACAACATGATGACCGGCCGGCACCTGGCTCATATCCCACATCACTTTGCGCCCGAACGCATATCATTATTCTACTAACTTATAACAATACTGATACACGTAGTCGTGAATATTAAAACGTAAAAAATTAATCGTATTCATTAGTGGGAAGTTTTAAATAAATATGAATAAAACAATAATCTAAATCGCCAGGAAAGAAGCAGGAATTCGTCTCTTTAATTGCCCCCTCCAACCTTTTGTCTGCCTCTCTGGATGCCTCACTAATTGGATCCTGTTCCGTTGTTAGGGAAGCCCATTAAATTCTCAACCGTTNTTGTCTGCCTCTCTGGATGCCTCACTAATTGGATCCTGTTCCGTTGTTAGGGAAGCCCATTAAATTCTCAACCGTTGCTAACTCCCCTTCTTGATGTACGAGTCGTCATAAGAAGAAACACTCGTAACTAGCTCGTAACTAGCTTGGATTTCGTTATTTTTAGTTACATGATTATTCTGACCACTACCTGGGATTATAATACATAACCTCTTCGATTAAAAATTACTTGAGTCTTTGGTCGTATTGGGTTATTATTAAGATATAGTGAATGTATTAATAACCGAGAAATTTTGTGTGATAACCCCCTTTTCAAGTGACCTTAAAGATCGTACAAACAAGGTTAGTGACTTTAAAGTGAAGTTAATAACATTTTTCGTTATTTAAAATGTACCTTCTCCTGTTGCATAGAAATTAAGTTAAAAAAATNTAAAGTGAAGTTAATAACATTTTTCGTTATTTAAAATGTACCTTCTCCTGTTGCATAGAAATTAAGTTAAAAAAAATCGGGAGGCTGGAGGGGTGGTCGAGGTGATAAGTGTTCCTGAATGTTCGGTAGTACTTTTTATCTTACATTCCTTCTCAATAGTTCGCGTTAAACTTTAAAAATTTTGTACAAAATTTTCACTCAGAAATTTTTTTACACACATGTAAACTTAGCATACGCCGTCTGTCTCATTTCACTTGTGTTTTCGGCAATAGTCGGCTCATTNGGAGGGGTGGTCGAGGTGATAAGTGTTCCTGAATGTTCGGTAGTACTTTTTATCTTACATTCCTTCTCAATAGTTTGCGTTAAACTTTCAAAATTTTGTACAAAATTTTCACTCAGAAAATTTTTTACACACATGTAAACTTAGCATACGCCGTCTGTCTCATTTCACTTGTGTTTTCGGCAATAGTCGGCTCATTATCGGCTGACTCATTATCGGTCGTTTCCGGCGTTGCAGTATTGCCAGGCATTGTATCGTCACCGCTGAATAATTTGTGGTGGTTTTAAAAGGAAAGGGAGGGTGCAAGGCACATGAAACAAGAGGAACCTTTTGTTAACTGGGGCATACTGCTCAATAAGACGGCATCGAAATTCCATAAAACCTGAAGGCAACAGATTTGTATATAATAGGAAGGTAGACAAGTCTATTCATTCTATGAAGGTGGGAGGACTTAGCACCGGTTTTTATAGGTTAGTGATCTCTGCAATACTAAACATTATTCAGAGAAATGTAATTTAACTCCACGCCATTTTTCATATTTTGTAAAAAAATTCCTTTTTCTAAACTCGATGTTCTAGGCTCCGTATCTCCTTAGGAATGGAGCTACGCTATAAGTTTCATTGCATATNAAACTCGATGTTCTAGGCTCCGTATCTCCTTAGGAATGGAGCTACGCTATAAGTTTCATTGCATATGTTTGTCTGCGTAATATTGAAGGCCAGTTTCTGAGCAGCCCATGTATAGGAATCAACTGCACACGTCAAACTTAGGGTAGTTTTTTCAAAAATTTAAGTTAGAAAGTGTGACGATACTGCGTATAAGACTACTCTAAAAGAAATAGTAGCAAGGAGACGTAAAAAGCCTAAAGAGACCGCAGATTTATTTAATCAGCTATTTGTATGTAAATGTTTTGGTTTTTGAACAAGAAAACGGGCGCATTGAGCGGGCAAAGCGCTGGCACAGCGCCGAATGTTATTGCTACAGGCAGCGCTGCCGGGTCTCCAGAATGAACTACTGTTAGCAACAATACTATCTGTGAGAGAGGTGTTTGTTATTATATTTTATTTTACCTGGTCTTGTGATACTGCGCGTAAATATTGTTGAATGTGCCCAGAAGAAAACATATTGAAAAAATTTAAATAATAATAATAATAATATTAGTTGTTAACAAGGTAGAAAATGTGTCGTTCATAATGTGCGTTTGTTACTTTATTGTGTGAATATCTCACTTTCAGCAGCTCTGTGCGTAATTCAATCAGTATCATGGTCTTCGCTTTTCCTGATATCATCTTGGCACTTCATCAAATGCATGTCGTCGGCTTGCAGCTCAGAAGCAGTACACTGAGGAAAAGGTTTTGTTTCATAAAACAGATTTTTTTTGGTGCTACCACAATAACTGTTTTTATTTGGGCAGTTGGATATTTGGTTATTGTTATCATATTGTTTTCTGGTTCTTATTTGGTTGCCCCAAAACCAGATTTATTTGGTACAACAAAAGATCTGTTTTTCTCTATGTACCTTAAAAATTTTCGTTTAATATAAAATTATTGTGAGCCCGACTGAAATAAGAACCTGTTTTTTAAGTACATACATTTATAATACTGGACAATGTGCGAAAATAAATTTTCCAATTTTACAGCCTTATAATTTCAGTTTCCTTTTGAACTCGTTTTACTAGGATATTATCAATATAATTACGCATTATTTAAGGAAGTAAAAAACCACCGTTACTATCCTAGTTTTTACAAAAAAAATAAAAATAAACTATATAGCTGTACTAGTGAACGAAGCAATCTAATGACAGTTTAATTTCTTTTATGTTTTGTGTTCCCTAGTTTCGAAACATTTTCAAGAATCAACACCCACTCTTAACATATGTTTAGTTATTTTTATGCAGTATCTATCAAAGATGAAACACAAAGTTTTGCCTAGCCACAAGAATTGTAACTTCTTCCTTCATGAAACTGCACTTTATTTGATTTCATCTATATACCTAGTTGAGCTTACTCGTCATATTATATATTAATAAGATTATTTCGGTAAATCAGTTTATTTATTCTTTTGTAATCTCATGCAAACACGTTCACAAAATAACGTCTCCATAGTTATGAAACTATATCTGAACACATGCCACTGCCTGTGGAGTTCACGTGTACACTTCCAGATTTTTAATGAATAAACTGCCGAGTTGTTCTGGTGTGTAAGGCCCATTAACAGACACAAGAGAACAATTCACATATATTTTTAACGTAATGGTCCATCTGATTGTTGAAAGCTGTTACCGTCAGTTGTAACGAACTATGTCGACGAGAGGACAACAGAAGATTCGAACAAGTGGAAGGATTTAAAATAAATGATAAACGCGTTTAAATCGTGACTCCATTCTTTGCGAAATACTCTGAGTATTACAAATATTAATCCCTATTTCATTGTAAGCAAACATTATATTGAAATAATATGAAAAAAAATTAGTAGTAAACAAGTTAAAATAATAAAGTTTCATCTTCAGGCGGCTGAACAAGTGCGAAATATTTAAAATATTTTATTTATTAAGGAAAAATTTGTCACAAATCACAATATACAAGATTTATTAACAAACTCTCAGACGTGATTTTAGCTGCAAAATTGTTCTTTTTTTAGTAAATAATTATTCAAAATTTTTCGAAATTTTCTGACTTGCAAATGTTTCTTAAAATGTGAAACAGTAAACAACCACATGAGATTCTGTAAATTTTAAGATATTTGATGGCCTAGTGTAATTGATGTAAAGAGCAAATTTCTGACAAAGAATGTATGATATATTTCGTTGAATTCGGCCTGTCGAGTTCAGTAGCGCTGGCACAATTGCAGTGGTCCCCTGGTTCTATGGCGAGAACATAGATTTACCGTAGCCCACAACAACACCACAAATGCTATGCCATTCGTCATTGCACGTCCGAAACGTGAAAAATAAATGTTTATCGTACGGATCAGAGAATTACAATCTGACTCGGTGACTCCTTGCTATTATCTTATTCCTTTTTTTTGGATGTTAGTTCCTTTCTGAACGTCAAAGCATACATTTTTCTCATCAGACTGATCTGAAGAGTGATCGTAAAGGTTTGTCATGCATCAAAGTTATGTTACGTTCAGTTCCAAACGCCTGAGAGGCCTGTCGTCTCCAGAAGCAGGACTTCGTCGTCAGTAGGTGGAAGTTTTGGTGCGATGACCTTGATATATTTTAACGTTCACGTTACGTTCAGTTTCGTATTACGTGTACTTTACGCCCACGTAACGTAAACACAAACGTAAAGTGGACTAAGAAGAACATCATGGAAGGTCGGTGTCCAGGTCTCGGCGCTAGAACTCTCGTTNCGTCGTCAGTAGGTGGAAGTTTTGGTGCGATGACCTTGATATATTTTAACGTTCACGTTACGTTCAGTTTCGTATTACGTGTACTTTACGCCCACGTAACGTAAACACAAACGTAAAGTGGACTAAGAAGAACATCATGGAAGGTCGGTGTCCAGGTCTCGGCGCTAGAACTCTCGTTTCATATCTGCTATTGTCGCTACTTCCATGAGGCGTAGCAAAGCAACAGGATACAGGAAGAGTTGTACAAGTCAGTGAGGCTCATTTATACCATCTGCACAGTGCGAGCAAAAACCGTGAATGTGATATAACTTACAGAAGAGCAAACATTTTAAAATATCCCGAGTTTTCGAGACGTACAAATAAAATAAACAAAATCACTTAGAGATAATTTAAGGTAGGCGATTATAAGGTAAATTCTCCATTTATTTAAAGGAATTCTAAGCAAATTTAAATTCTTAAAATATGAAAGATTTATGCAAAGAAAAATAAGCCAAAATTTCCTTAATTTGAGCAATTATTAAAAACTGCATAATTGAAAATATTTACTAAACTATTTCACTGTAATTTATTTAAATGTGAATTATCTAGTAAAGAAAAGTGATTAATTTTTATAAGTTGTACATACCACATCATTAAAATTGTTTTTTTGACATGCCATTGTGCAAAATCGTGTGGTTTAAAATTTTTTATGCGAGGAAATAGTACGTATCAGAAATGTCTACAAACTGATCAGTATTTAGTGCGAAAAAAAATTATTCCAATTGTGTTGAGCAGCAGCACCATTAGTGAGTCGATGCATTACTGGAAACTGCAGCACACAGAGATACGTATGCATCTTGTCTGGACTTGAAAACACCGCCATTGCATAGGCACTTGACAACTGCCGAGCTGAGCTGACTAAACCAGTCGCGTTTCCAACTCTTTCACAGAGACGGACTCTCGCTCACGTGACTACAATGTTGTCAAGCATGTTTGGGATCTCTTCTAGTTAGCCGCGAAGAGAGAAAGAGCGAGAGAAGAATAGTGAGTTGGTCGGCGCGTAACGGCGAGTTCTTGGACGGAAGGATCCGTGGTGTAATGCACAGTTATTGACAGGTCTTCATTGTATACAGAATAAGTCCGATAGTTCGTGGCGTCTATGTACAGTTGTATCCAGGCATTCCTTAAATACAGAGGTGGAACTGCAACATATTATAACGGTAACACAGTTTTCTTGGCTCTTCAGTGTATAGCCCTTACGGCCACTTGTGTTATTTTACTTTTTTCTAGCAGCTACAAGTGGAGACCCGATTTCCTTGCTATGAAAACGAGGCAAACGTGTCTTGTAACTCGTCCAATTATAATTTTTTCCTTTTGCTAAGTTTTAAAAAAAAATTATTCTGTACGTTGTTATTACGTAATATTGGTTCAAAAATGTCTCGGTGTTTGAAATAATTAGCATATTTATAGAATTGAAACTTACTAAAATAAACAAAACTATTGAAACATTATTTTAATGAAGAAATTCAATATATATATATAAACAGGCATATCTAACCTCTATCTGTCCAAAAATTTGATAATGCTTTGAAATTTTTATTAATGCCTATGTTAAATGCTAGTACCTAAAAAATATATGTACTAAAATTTCTTTCGACGATTCTATATTGATAGTATAAATTATCATTATAATCTGTCAGTTTGTGGCTTAATACTGATTTTCTTCTAAACTTGTGATAAGAGTGATGGGTAAAAATACTTCGTAAAGGCATATATGTTCAAAAGAATATAAATTACATATAATTTTCGTTATGAACTGTTTAACTGACATACAACGTAACGCGTTATTTGCTTAGTGATTCTCACTTTTTCAGTATTATGCAAGTTCTTTCCTGAAGGTAAGAAACTTTTCTACATTCTACTGGACAGATTGGTAGAAATCAAGCGTAATTTTAATTAAATTATCTAATATAGTGGGACAATGTATTGCGTCTATTTGCATTGTATTTGAAAACACAGTGTTTGCTAACCGATTAAAAATTTTATATAAAACTTTTTGCTGCCTTTGGTGCGAAAAAACAGTAATTGTTGAGTTCCCAAGGTGAAATCTTACAGCGGCGCAAAACGACTCTGCTCTTGAGTTTTATGATCCTCGTTTTGAAACACGCCAACTGCATTCTGCGTGAGTGCGAGACGCCACAAAGCCGTTTAAAGTGTCGGCTCTCTCATTTATAGTTTAATGGCTTCCACACTTCACGTGCCTTTGACTGCCTGCGTGATTATTTTAGCCGAAAGTATTTGCATTTGTCAGTACTACTTAGCTGGAGTCTTCAAACATACCGCATACACGTCACCAGGCGGTTTATAAAAGCACCCGCTTTTGAAAAAAATAAATTAAAACAAAAAAATAAGCAGCCAACGAAAGGCAGTACTGGAGAAACGACGTTTGTACGGCTCACTACATCGAGGTTTTGACAGAAGACGAGGGTGAAGTAGGTGTGTGTGGAGCAGCTCCGGATTACAAGAGTGAGGGAAACGGGAGAGCCCCGAGAAAACACGCCTGCCAGATGCATCGTGTGGCACGATTCCTACATGCGTAAATCCGGGAACGAGCCCACAGGGAATCGAACCCGGTTCGTTTAGGTGGGAAACGAGTTGTCTGACCAGTACATCACCGCGGCCCCATCGGTGGATAAAAAAGTGTTACATGGAAATTCACTTCTAATTTTTCATTCATCCTCATTTCCAACACATCTGTCATACGGAGATCGTCTTCCTGCTTTAGTAAACTAGGTTTACTTGGCACATTAGAGGTAACTTAGAACACTCCAGAAATAATTTTAATTTCAAAAGTGGCTGACCGGAAATAAAACACGGCAATTTTATAAAGTTGGCCAATGGTGGTAATTTATTATATATAAATAATATTTTATTTCACTCAGAACTGTCACATTTGCAAACAAAAATCTCATATTTTATATTTACTAGGATACTAAAGTAATTTATTCACATAGAAGTTACATACTTAAAAGCGTCTCAATTAACCCCCCCCCCCC
>NQII01006336.1:52964-90589 GCA_002778355.1 Clitarchus hookeri
GGGGTAGGAAAGATAGTATGAACTTGTAATTTTTTTTAATATACTCTTAATATAGTTCAATTTGGAATATTTATAAGGTATAAGTGTAATTTACTAACAATAATTATTTTCTCTCAAGTACACTTATATTGCAGTCTACATACTCGTTTCCCATGTGGATGCCTATAATATGTGTTTTGAATTACGTCATCTAATCGCCTCTCGTGTAATGATGACTTTTGGCCTGCTAATACTTAGTTAAAAATATTTTACGTGGGAAAGTTATAAACAGTATGCTTTAAGAGTAACAACGTTGGTCTGCTTTGAATGGTTAATTCTGACGTACCAATAAACAGAGCGTTGCTATCAGGTTAATGACGCTTCTCATGCACTAAATACAATACAAAATAAAGGAACAACATATTTATCTCTACGAAATAGTTTGATGACAATGAAAGATTTTGTAGTACCTTCTGAAAGATATTAGAAGAATTGAACGTTTTTCATACAACAAAATTTCCATAGTAAATAATTTTTTTTTTGNTACCTTCTGAAAGATATTAGAAGAATTGAACGTTTTTCATACAACAAAATTTCCATAGTAAATAATTTTTTTTTTTGCAGAGAATCATTCTTGGGCCTCTATCAAAAACGGCGTATGTCGCCATTATAAATATATTTATACCNTTTTTTTTTTGCAGAGAATCATTCTTGGGCCTCTATCAAAAACGGCGTATGTCGCCATTATAAATATATTTATACCCCAATTCGTACAGAAGTTTTAATTTTCTTTGTCCCTGAAGAGCCTGCGGCCATGAATGTTGTGAGATTATCAGTTTACAAACTACATACATGTTTTCTACTTGTTCTCAGAGTGCGACAGGTAATAACTGCGGACTGTGTTGCTATCGCAGATTGCCAAGAAAACAATTCTCCATAGTAGAACGGAGTTCGCTCCAGCCGCCTGGATCTGTTCTTCTCACACGGAAATTATTCGCAGCAAAGGAAGGCTGGACAAAGAGAGCAGTAACAGGGTGAGGAAAACAGTAATGTCGGCGAAGCATAATTGACGAAGACAGGCGGAGGAATCGGTGAAGAGGCCGCCACGTGACCGGGGGTAGGGGAGAAGGACTAAGAAAGCATCGCCGATCGCTACAGCCAGTTCAAGCAGAAGAGGCGCTGAGGCGGGTAACCAGGTTACGGTAAGTGCAGCGATATTCCGAAAGAGACCGTAACATTGTTCCAGGCGTTCTTCTCGACTTAAGTGTACACTTAACGATACGTATCGTTGCTTCCCGGAAGCGGGTACGTCCTCGCGAGCTATAGAACAGAAAAAAAGTAAAGATAGATACGTTGCCTTCGGCACCTCTTTCCACAGATCCTGGAGGAAACGTATCCTGTTCCTGGAACTCCGGTGGAATGCGAATGAGCGACATACAGAACGGTGCTATCGTACGAGAACTATATTTTCTGTGAATAGACACGACTGGTTAGCATTTGGCGTGCGCTTTTTTTAAATTAGTTTTTTTAAATTAAGCTTTCGTAATTTAGCATTACTTTAAACTCGCATCAGTATAACACACTCTGCGCTATAAATACATTCATATTAAGAAAAAATAGGAACTGAAATGGTTTCATTTCAGCAGTTTTGTGTATACAAATGTCTGGATGCCGAGTCTTCGTGTGAGCATTTACCTAAAAACATTTAAATAGTTAATTACAATGTATAGCTTACTTTCCTTTACTCTGTGTGCCTTGTAATTATTGTTTGGGTTTGAAGTAGGTTTAGATTTAGATTGCAATCTGTAATAAATTGTTTTCCTGTAGTCTTGTAGTTATGGCGTTGTCTTTCAGCGAAGATTGTAGTTTTAGTTCCTAGATAACTATTTTTTTGTTTNCTGTAGTCTTGTAGTTATGGCGTTGTCTTTCAGCGAAGATTGTAGTTTTAGTTCCTAGATAACTATTTTTTTGTTTAATCACCATTAAGATGATTGGTTGTGTAATATTTAAAAGTAAATTCAATATTTAATACTTTACGAACCTATTATTTAGGCACTCATTTAAGCATCTATGGCTGACAGATTTAANCTGTAGTCTTGTAGTTATGGCGTTGTCTTTCAGCGAAGATTGTAGTTTTAGTTCCTAGATAACTATTTTTTTGTTGAATCACCATTAAGATGATTGGTTGTGTAATATTTAACAGTAAATTCAATATTTAATACTTTACGAACCTATTATTTAGGCACTCATTTAAGCATCTATGGCTGACAGATTTAAAATATTACAAAATGAAATACTTGATCAATATTGTCAGAGGCACAGTAAATGAGGAAAAATTTCGAAAGCCAGTTTCGATACGCATTTATAATTTTATGCGCAAAACAATAATAACACACACAGTATATTTAGCTATAAAATTACTACAATCATTCATTTAGCCTTTGTCAATGTAATGGTATTGAAAATATTTTTATTTGTCTCTCACTGCACCGAAAAAGGTTTTGTTGAAACTAACCAAGTTTTATTAGCGCAACCAAATGAACTTTTCTTATAGGTGCAATAAAATATTTTGTAATTGCAACCAATAAGTCGTTGTTCTTATTTGTTTTCTCCAAACAAAGATTCAGTCGGCGCAACTAAAGATTTGTGTACTTCTGCGTACATTAAACACCTTGTGGTTAATAAGATAATATCAGAAGCTCAACTGACATTCGAACTTACAAACATGGCGCTAGAGCATGACGCCGGAGCAACCTCAGTTGAACAGATTACTGACGAAACTGTTACGGTTTCACTGACATTTATTTCAAGTACTAGACTTCGTTCGCAAAAAGATATGCCAAGTTTTAAAGCTTTATATTTTAGCTTAGTTTTGAAATTGTTTTGTTTTTTTTTACAAGGTGCCCAGTGCATACAAACCAAAATATATTAGTTAAATCATTTTAATTAATTTGCTTGTGATGTCCAGAATTTGGCAGCTAGTTGGCCGGGATTGAATTCACACACTCTTTCCAATTCACTTTTAGATTGTTACCTTATCGTAAAAAAATTTTTTATGCCATTGGACAGATTGTGGGTGACGTTTGAGAGAGAGTGTGTGCAGTTTACGTTTAAAGAGCTCAAGTTAGACAGACCAGATAGTAAATTCGTAGCAGACATGCGCGACAGGCGAGCGGAGGTTCTACCTAGGGGGAGCCGGGGCGCGAGAGCTCACGACCCTCCGACTCCAAGTCGACCACTCTTCACCTGAGCTGTAAAGGCAGGGACACACCTGCGCTACCAAGCCAAGTTGAAAAGAAAGAGGAATATTTCCTCATAGAAAGCGTGTAGTTTTAAATTGTATGGCCTTACTTTTCCTGTTTTAGTTTGATTGGTGTAGTTGTAACCTTCAAGCAGAGTGCTGTGATGATTACATGACATCAACGAAACGAAAGACGTAAAAACGGAATGAGAACCTGAACGTTTATGTTACCTCTTAAATTGGTGTTTTGAAATACGAAAAAATTTTTAGAAAGTATATTGCATTGGTTTTATTAGTTATGNATTTTAGAAAGTATATTGCATTGGTTTTATTAGTTATGCGTTGATATTTCACTTGATACAGGTTAACGGCCATTTTTAAACTTTGTATGGCGGCTATTTTTACATGCTGTTTAACTGATACACCAGTCAAAAAACCAATGACTGAAAGACAGTAAAACAAAAAGATTGATGAATCAGTGGAAAATGTCGCTGCATTTTTTTACTAATTCATCAGTGAAATTCATTGAATAGACTATTGAATCAGATACTGTTAACAGATTGAAACAGTGAAATTCCCTCTGATTCAGATTTACAGTGTAGTTCGCGTACTTTTATGTGCCCCTTCTCTTGANGAAAGACGTAAAAACGGAATGAGAACCTGAACGTTTATGTTACCTCTTAAATTGGTGTTTTGAAATACGAAAAAATTTTTAGAAAGTATATTGCATTGGTTTTATTAGTTATGCGTTGATATTTCACTTGATACAGGTTAACGGCCATTTTTAAACTTTGTATGGCGGCTATTTTTACATGCTGTTTAACTGATACACCAGTCAAAAAACCAATCACTGAAAGACAGTAAAACAAAAAGATTGATGAATCAGTGGAAAATGTCGCTGCATTTTTTTACTAATTCATCAGTGAAATTCATTGAATAGACTATTGAATCAGATACTGTTAACAGATTGAAACAGTGAAATTCCCTCTGATTCAGATTTATAGTGTAGTTCGCGTACTTTTATGTGCCCCTTCTCTTGAGGTTCTGCTTGCACTGTGACACGTCTGTCCGAAGTCTGTTTGATATTTGCTAGGTCGCGTTACTTAGCAACACGTTCCTCCTAGGCGTTTTCCCAATGCCCTCCAGGTTTTACGTTATGCCAAATATGCAATCGGCGAATTTTAGGTAACAACTGCATCGGGTTAGTTGTCCGCAAGAAAATATGTATTGATTTCTACCTAGGCGATTGGAGTTCACATCCAAACATGGGATATCTGGGATAGTTTTTCTGTTTATTTTTCTCAATTTCCGGGGGTGTTCTTCGTCTGATGTCCGGGGGTGCCATACCTATGAGGTGGTAGCTTTGTCGACAGGAGTCGATCGTAGATATCCCATCACGATGCACCCTGTCTCATTCAGAACAGCGTTAATATTCTTGGAATGAGTTGAATTTCGCCATAATGGTGTCGAATATTTGGCTGCAGAAAATGCAGAGCAAGGGCAGGTTCGCGGAGGACGTTTGGTTGCGCTTCGCAGAAGCTGATCCTGAGTTTCCGGAAGATGTTTCTGGATCAAATTATAAGCTTCGTGTCCTCAGAGTGATCACTGAAGGTGAGATTACGATTAAGTTTTACTGCGAGGAATTTTGGAATATTACGATGGTATAGTTGCTGACCTTTGCAGACTATGTCTAGTTTCATTCCAGCCTCTCTATTTCTCAAGTGGAATGAACATACTTCTCTTTTTCCAGTATTTTGTTTCATGTGGTTTTTTTTCTGTCATAATATCCAGTCATGTCGTCAAGAGCTGTTTTCAGTTTCCTTCCCACTTCCTATAACTGTGTGCCTTCGGCAGCAGTCGCTGCATCATCTGCATATGCAGACTGTTTGCAAATTCAGTAAATTAATGTTATGGTATGGTAGGCCACACCAGGACGTTAATTTTTATTGAGGAACGTGTGATAGGATACGTCACCCTACTGTGTTTTAGACGCCGAACGCACTGCGCAAATTTCAAACTTGGTTCGAGTAGTCTCATTTGTTTGTGTCTCACACTTCGTTTCCTGTGACTAAATAGTGTGGAATGGAGTGTGTTCAAAATATTCAAAATTTTTCACCTAACTAAATATTTGGTTTGCCAGTTTAATTTATTTTGTCCCAACACAGACGATTGGTTTATTGAAGCGTGAATTTTGTTAGATGAACATAATTAATTACGTTAATTTTAAAAGTTTTGTTTACTCAACAAAAGATTTTTTGGGGGCAACAAAATATATATTTATGAGCCCATACAAAAAACCATTTTGTTGGCTGGAACTAACTTTTCTTTCTTTGTTACTGTTAACCTACGCAATAATTTATTACAAATTACCGCGGCTACGATAAAGTTAATTTGTTCGCTTGGAAAATCCACGTAGGAGATTTAAAAAAAAATGCAATATATTTCAATAAGCCTTCAAAATTGTTACTTTAATTTAATTAAGAGATTTTAAACTTATTTATTCGCTACATAATTTCTTAAATTTTTTTTAAATGCATGAAATGTAACTACAAATTGAAGAAAAGTCTTTTCGTGTTTGCATTTACTTTATAAATAGTTAAAAGTTGTTTGAAGCTATTTATTGTTTAAATGTAGAATATACACGCATTTTTATAAGTAAATATTGCCGGGTAAACCCACAATCTCCTTGATATGCTAAAACTCTGGACAAGTTTTAAACCACTTTAGTTCAATTCTGTTACCATTTAGCTTTTAAAAAATTTGTAATTATATCGCAAAAAATTAACCAAATTATAATGAAATAAAAGTAATTTTTTTTACTTTGTAAAGAGAAGTAGTCTTTTTACTTCGCATGACATAAGATTATTATAAAATCGCTTCCTTAATTTGTTTTTTATTTATTTCTCACGCCAAATAACTAAACTGGTTTTATGACGCATGGGATATGAAAACCCTTAACTGTTACCAATTTTTAATAACTTCGAACCAATATTTCAGTATTTTAAATAAGTGTGCTTTAAACATATTCAAAATTATTTTTAAAAAAAATTTATTCACCAGATGAACTCAGTATCAAAAAGAAGTTACTCGTAACTAATGAGCCTAATTTCCTCTACATTGGTGCAAATAAATTTTAGTACAATTCTTGAAAGGTTAGATCGCAGGTAGGCGTTAACGTCTCATTGACAGCAATATTGTTAGAGATGAAACCAGAAACATTTGAAACAGTAAAACGGCAATTAAAATACACGGGTGACTTACCCGGGATTCGAATTAAAAAAACTCGTAAAATTAAGCTAGCTTGCAATCAACTGCATCACGGAGGTATGATTCGGAGAATCAACTTCGGATGTAATCAGTCTAAAGTTTATAATAACAGTGTTCACTAACCTGAAATATTTACACTGCCATTATTTTGAAAATAAGTGTCTGAGCCACTAAAAACACGTAAATTTACATGGCCTTCTATAATGCTACTTGTGTGAGTAAGTATGNAAAATAAGTGTCTGAGCCACTAAAAACACGTAAATTTACATGGCCTTCTATAATGCTACTTGTGTGAGTAAGTATGTTGGGAATCATATTATTGGTCTCGGAGATATGGCACAAAAAATAATTTTTTTTAAACAGGGATATTTTATAAAACTGCCTTAAAAGTGTTTCTGTATGTGACGTATCTAATAGATACTTTCAGCATAAAATATTTATTGAATTTGTGAAATCTTTTAAATAGTTATATCTAATATAATTAAATATTTATATGGCCGCCATTTCAAAAACCAATGTCTGGTCCTATTTAAATAATGTAACTTTGCATGACCTTCTGTATGTGTGGAAAATTTGGTGTAAATTAGTAGAAGTATTACAGAAATATGGTAAACTGTTCCATTTATTCACCTGACACTATTTTGCATATCGTGCAGCAAAAGAGGACCTCTGCATGCAAAAATAATACTTCTAATTAATACTTTCACCATACAAAACTGGGTTGAATTTTTTTGAAACATTTCATACATCTAACAAGTTAATCTTAATTATTTACATAAAACCCATTTAATCTGCCTGCCGCACGTAACACATGTTAAATTACTGTAGCAATATTTCGTGAAATTTTGGTATGAGTCGGTTGATTGGTCCTCACGATATGGAATAAAAACTCCAGTGTTCATGTGACGATCTTCATAAATGGAGGACAAAACGTTTATCACATTCGATAATCGTCATATATAAAATAAACAAAGTTAAATTTCAATCTGTTACATAGTTTCATATATACATGACAGTAAGCTAAAATGTTTTTATTGACTCCATTCGGAATATACGAGTTATCTCACCGTGTTTATAAACATAAAAATAGACTTACGATTTGACGGATAATTGTGCTACACTTAGCCATACTACTATGTTATTTCTTGGGTCTTGCGGGGCCACAGTGCGCAGTGGCTAGAGCGCTTGCCTCCCACCAAGTTCAACTGTGTTTGATTGCCGGCAGGGTCGCTCCCGGATTTTCACACCTCAGAATCGTGCCAGATGATGCCGCTGGCCAGTGTGTTTTCTCGGGGATCTCCCGTTTCCCCCTCCATTGCATTCTGACGCTGCTCCACATTCACATCGCTTCACTCTCATTGGCTACCAATACCACGTTAAGAACCACTTAAGTCTCCTCATTCCACTCTACTCTTTAGTCTTTCAACTTTGAGAGTATTATATTAACCATTTATTTGCCTCAATTGCAAAATACAAATTTATACTACTACTTTCAACAATAGAGGTATTACGTTACCAAAAAATTGCATAATTACCTCATTATTTTTAGCTGGTTTAAAAATTTGTAATTTTCTTAGCNAGGTATTACGTTACCAAAAAATTGCATAATTACCTCATTATTTTTAGCTGGTTTAAAAATTTGTAATTTTCTTAGCTTATAATTTTTTGCACGAAGTAACGGATGTTGTATGATGTATATTTTATCGACGTCGTTTCTGACGTAATTTCTTTTACCTGCCGAGACTTTCTATTGAAAATAAAGTGCCAGCTACACAAAGGTCTTCAAACTCTTTGTCTTGTCCTTTTATATAACCCCTTTTCGCTTTCAACGTTAGCCAACCATCTCGTCACAGATATTTTCCTCCAGGCAGCAGATATGAAAAGTCCTCGGAAACTGTGTCTGCAAAACGTGGGCACATTTTGAACAGCATTTCTCCATTAAAATTTCGCTCAATCGCCTGTTTTAAGGAATGCACTTCTAAACACTGCCAGACTAGATACAGATATGGATAACCATAATGAAACAACGACGTTAAAAAGCTGATATANGCACTTCTAAACACTGCCAGACTAGATACAGATATGGATAACCATAATGAAACAACGACGTTAAAAAGCTGATATACAACATTTGGGAATGTTTTGTTTTATATCCGTCTTCAGGCATGCGCATTCTCAGTTTGCAAATTGTTGTTTGTTTTAAGGTTTTGAATAGTCATGATTGTTTATGGACACTACAAATAAGCGGTCCTATAATTTAATTTTTTTTCAGAAGACTAANGTTTTGAATAGTCATGATTGTTTATGGACACTACAAATAAGCGGTCCTATAATTTAATTTTTTTTCAGAAGACTAAACACAGATAATCAGTCGACATTCTGTTAGTTTATTTAAATTTACTTTTCGTCGCAATTGACGAATACAATTTCTTCGTTTCATGTTCCATAGTTGATCTTGGTACCGGTATGATTAAAATATATCATTTCTTCGAGTAAGGATCGCGTACTTATACGTAAGCACGCAGCGGTAAACACACACTTTCACTTTAAATTAACAGAACTAAATGTTATGCGCAATACGGAGCCAAAGTGAACCNCGCAGCGGTAAACACACACTTTCACTTTAAATTAACAGAACTAAATGTTATGCGCAATACGGAGCCAAAGTGAACCAATCGATTGCGATTCAATCAAATCTTTGATGATTCTTTGTGTTGAAAGAACAGTTGACAGTCTGAGGGTCTTGCAGAATTCCGGCTGGTGAATGTGTCGAGTCATTAGTGATATTCACCGTGGTTGTCATGCGGTAAGCTCAATGCCATAAGTCAGTTTCGTATGCGTACTGACAGTTAAGTTATACTGGCGAAAACAAGTATAATAAAACCACAAGCTCCTGTTTTAACGCATTTAAAACAAAGATTTAGNGTTAAGTTATACTGGCGAAAACAAGTATAATAAAACCACAAGCTCCTGTTTTAACGCATTTAAAACAAAGATTTAGAAATACGTATTAGATTACTTCATATTTCCCGGCAGCAGCAAAGCTCAGCTTTCAAATGGTATACATTTCCGACAGCCGCACAATATCCGTTACGATATCACATCATAAGAATAAATCCATTAATTTACACACTGACATGAGTACGATGTTGTGTTTTGTTATTGTGTTGTGGAAAGGGGGGAACGAGCTGATCAAAAAGACTTCATAACAAATTTGATGCTATATAAACTGTACGTTTTGATCGTATTGCATTACCTTTTTAAGTATGTTTGTCTTTTCCCCGTTATTTGTGACCTCTTCCCTTCAACTCCGGATATCTTGATAAAACGTAATAGGTTACAAAACACTTGGTGTCATTTTAAAGCTGATGCTCCAAGTTTAAAAATTGTACGACCTTTGTGTGTAATTTCTGCATTGTTTTTTTTAAGTAATATTCCCTTACTATGATCATAATTGGGGCTTTAGTAAAAAAATTTTGTAGGCCGATCAAGTTGCCGGGCGTCTTTATGGTTGGCTGGGCGTATAGTAACATTAAACGCTAAAATCGAAAGTTAAAATTGCTTCAAATCAGCGATCTTGACTGCAGATTTATTGAAACTGCTCCACTATAATCAGTAACATGTTACTGATCGTCTTAGTTTCTGGTGTTCGCTGGTTAAACATATTCCTAGTGCATCACTCTGGCCTGGCATCGCGCTGTTTTGCCGGTAGATAACAACTCACTAACTAAAGATTCAGTGAAATTATTCTACTGGTTGAAATGTCTTTTGAAGATGTAGAGTGCACTGTACTACTTTAGCAGAGTTAACCCCATGCGCCACGGTGGAAGTTTTCCTGCGAGAGTCCGTCCTAGCCTGCATGGCCACTGGTGTGAAGCGTTCTATGAAAGATTTATCTGTCTGGTCGCCGTTTTAATGAAAATTTCCGTATCTGGTTGTGTGAAATTTTCACTGTAATGTTTCCTACAGCATAAATTGTGAGCCAATCGCAGATAGGGTGGATGCAGTGCGTTCATAGTGACGATAGTAGTAATTGAGATAATTTTGTTTTGAAAATCAGCAAAAAAGATCATCAAAGAAACATAAAGACGCGAAAACGTGTTCTCTTTAGGTTATATCAGCGTTACGTGAAGATTATAAAAAATACATATGTTTATTTGATACAAAAATGTTGCAGAAGTTTTGAGCGAATTCTGTCATGGAACTACAGTTACTGAAGTAAAATCAAAACAAATGCACGCGCGTTCACATAGTGCTGCCGCAAGTATCGCTTGTCATGTTGGTACAGAGAATCCTCCATAACTGCTTGCATGCAGGCTCGGATAGCAGTTCTCGCAGAAGACTCCACCAGAACTTGTACAGAACATTATATCATAGCATAAGGGTTTTACACAAGCAGTTTCTTCAACGGCATGTTACATCTCTATTTGTGAATCGCTAATATATTAGGAGGCCTGCTCCCCTAAGAAATTTCTATCACTTGGATTCGCAGGTCAATGTGCTTAGGCCTGAAAGGCCTCTGCACTTACCATGGCATTTTTGATGAACAAGATGAAATGAATGAACATGGTAGTATGATTTCGTGGGTGATATTGAGTAATGTGGTGCTTGGCCATCGGGGATCCCCTCCTCCGCCTCCTCACACGCGCAGTATATTGTGAGTGTTACTACACAAATATCCGAGTGATTGTGTCCATGCCAGTCTGCAAAAACCTTGTTATTATACCTCGCGTCCTACATCTGACTTACTCCAAGTGGCTAGTACGATTGGCAACACTTTTCCCCGCCAAAAAATACAAGCTGTATGTAATCCTGTTTCTATCCCCTCATCTCTCACTGCTAAAGCCAGCTTTTCCATTCACGGCGATGTTTGTTATTACAACTACCGAAGTTAAATAATAATATTCTACCTTCGCTGTAATTATATTTTATACCAAAAATCGACGAACCACCAGCTTAATAAAAGAGGCGCGAAGTTTCTCGTATCGCTTCGTATTCTACTTATTTCTCTCTGATTCCGGTATATTATTCATCTGTTCTTTAGTCCTACGTCTTTTCAAGCAGTACCAGAACACATGTAACTGGTCATTGTACGGGTTGAAAAAGGGAATGATACATCCAGTTTTATACTTAGAGGCACTAAATTCGCCTCTGCGGCAAAAATGTTTTCCATACTATTTCTTCAAAACTGGGAAAGCGCCCATCAGAAATAGTATAGATCTCTGAGTTTTTGAATTGTGCTCTCAGAGTAGCTGCTATAAACGATGCAGTCGCTTCATTCAGTTTCTTTCGTTTTATTGACGAGATCATTATGCAGTGGCTTTTGGATATTACTATATACTGTTATTATGACAAGACGTAACTGTAGACCCTAATGTTTGTTATTGCACGTTTATATTCGGTTTTAAGAAAGAAGGGAACTAGCCTATCCAAAATATAGGAAAAAAATTTTTGCTGTTTAATTAATACCATTTTTAATATTTTTTACCTTGCAATGTCATAATTTAAAACAATAGTTACAATATAATTCGTGAAGACACCAATGCTGTTGTAAGCGTAAAATATTACTTTACTCGTGGTACAATGATCGTAATTTAAATGTGATGGAAAGTTATTAATGCCCCGCTAATTATGCTCATCTGCTCTGAAATATGGGTCAAGTCCCATACTTAGGCTCGTGAAACTAGCGTTTGACCAAACCCATCCTGAAGGAAACTCATGAAGTGCTGATAAGGGTCAAGGAACGTCCATCTGTATGGACGACCAACTGTCTCTGAGTCCTCATAACTAACCAAGCCTCCTTTGACAGCTCGTCTTTTCCGCTCGCATTCTGACCTAAGTCATTGCTTGTGGAAGCGGTTTATTACTCTGAATTATTGTTATTTCAGCCATTAGTTCTGGAGTTTGGAGTTTTCGTGTTTATGTTGTATAACTACGCCACTCTGTGGTTTATCTTACGTTCTTGTGTGGCCTTAATATTTATGATTGCCCTTTACTCTTCAGATTGTATAATTAGTGTGTGCATTCATTTACTTTTGGTTGCGTCGTGTTCAAGCTATATTAGAGAAAGTTTTGTAATGGTTATGATTACTGTTTACATTTATTAACGCACATAGCTCAATTTATAACAATTGAACTTCTGTACACAAACACTGAGAAAAAAATTTTTTCTGACATGTTAAATACAATTGTAGAGTGTAAATTGTAAATAAGCTAAGTGTCAAATTGTGGATTTTTTGTTTTTCCATTGGCCTTTGGCCAAGGCCAATTTCCAACTAAATATGCCATGTGTTTATCTTACTTCTAGTTAATACATTTGTCATCCAAAGATGACATAAGGGGTATGTCGAGCACAATGGTGTAGCTACACAAGCTAAGTGCCATCAACCATAGATGCATACAGACTGTTGCTGTGTGCATTACAATGGAGGTGGCCTACGAAAATAATTCAAATGGCATTGCTTTCGCTAAAGTAGAACAACAACCAGGTGCATGGGAATCAAAGCAACATACTGCACAAATACGTGGAAAGTCGTAGATTACTGAAAATTAGGCGGAAATTCCAGTGAGGGTCCACCTGTGAATGCGGGAGGTATCGTGACTAGAACTCTCTCCGTACATTCATATGTTTCATTTAACTATCGACGTTGCCAATGTAAATTGTACTGTTTGTATCATAGTTATATTACGAAGTTATGTAAACTCTGCCTCAAAGTATTCGACCAGCTATATAAAGTGTACAAAAATATAATGTTCGTGTATTTTAAAGAAATTGTCAGAAATAACATCTTAGTATATGGATACTACTTACAATCTCAGTTTACAAAACTGTTCGTGAACCATTTGAACATTGTTGCACACGTCCTCTTAAAAAAAAATAATACGGTGCCTGTGTACGTAGAATAATTCTCCAGGCTGTAACTTGTCATTTTAAAGAGTTTATTCCTTTTAAAATTGATTGATGACTGCACAGGAAAACTAGAACAGTTAAATAACTTTTAGGTTAAACGGCTATATTCCACTTTCAGGTTGTATTACTGAAAGAGTAGTATGTATTTTCAGGTAACAAGCATGCAAACAACTGGCGGATATGAAAACCAAGTTGTTTGAAGGCTACCATGCACTAAGAATGAGCAAACAAGGCAACCACATGATGGGATTGATAGATATACTCTAAGTTCGAAGACGCCGCCGTAGGAAATACAACCATCCGAGTGAGAATCGAAGGCAAATAACTGAATGTTACACTATTCCCGATGGACGAGGGAGCCACGATATGGTTTGTAAAAGCCATTTTATAAACTTTTTGTGTCCCCTCCGAAAGGATTGAGACATTAGTAAAAAAATAAAAAAATAATGCGGTTATGTTTACAAAGACAAGCGTGGTGGCCTCAGAACCTTCAAGTTTAACTTTCAAAATACGGTTATTGTTAGAGAACATACCAATCCTATACCGTAAGAACAAAGCTGCATTTAAAATACATCATCCAGACAGTCTTGTGGCCTATAAATTTTATCGTAAGGTTTTCTTACTTGATTTTCCAAATGTATGTTTTAGGAAACCTCGTGTTGATACATGCGAAACGTGTGATAGGCTAAATGCGGAAATGAAAAGCAACGACAAAGTTCATGCGACGACAGCAGGAACACAACTATGAATACTCCACCGTAAGAGCGAAAAGGCTTTCTTGAAGATGAAAAATTACTCTTTCGGCAGTATTTTACCAGGTTGCAAAGTTGGTACTATTTAAACGGACTTACAAAAAAGTGTTTCAAATCCTCAAGCTAACGCACTCAAACATGTGCCATTCCCAGCACTTGATGTTACAACATCGGGATTCATATTGCTGACACCTCTGATGGGGTAATGTGTGTATGACATGGTCAGTCATCGCAGGAGGGAGTAATTTGCTCTCTTGTCTCCTGCGTACTTAAAATGGAACTCAACTCTTCACATCTACAAACAAAGTTATGCATGTGGAGTGACAACTCTTGCGGTCAAACCAAAAACAGAAAGCTCCTATTTTCGTATATTTTTCTAGTCGCTGCTTGACATTTTGAAAGTAAAGTTTACAAATTTATTATCGTCACGCACAGTTTTTCTGCCTCAGACAGGGATTTTGCACTTATATAAAAGCGATGGAAGTGTTCAAAGTTCCACACGGTGAAGGATTTCGTGAACGTAATGAGAACAAGCAAGACCGTATAGACCATTCCGTGTGCTGAATATGGAGCGCGAATTTCTTGACTTCGACAACGCTGCAAAAATACCATAAACACTTCAAAACTAATGATATACAAAGCAGCTTAGCTTACGCATAACGAAAGATAATCCTGGGATTGTGAAGTATAAAATAACCTTTGGTGACATTGAAGGCTGGGGAACCTGCTGTGTTTGAACAGTTGAAGAGATAGTATCAGCCGAGCTCAATGGCTTATCAAAGACAGTGCGACTCTCTAATGCTAAAAAACGGGACTTACTCAATATGATTGCCTATGTCGATGAAGAGAACAGAAAGATTTACCGCAGTGTTTGTGCATAAGTAAAGGTAAGGAAAAGCAATGTTTTTGAGTGTGTAGTACGGTTGAATTATAAAAATTTCTTACATAGCATTGATGTTTCTATATTATTATGTTATTGCATAACAAGGGTTTGAACATAAGTGCCTTATTTTGTAAGCTTAAGTGTTGAAGTATCAATGGCGTAATTTATTTTCTGTTACTTATAGCAATAGGGTTTTTCCTACGTAAGATACATTTTTCTATTCAAAAGCACATCGTTCATTTTATTGTTATTTGGTGAGTATTGCATTTTATACAACTTAATCATTTATAAACATGGTGTTTTATTATCAGAACAAAATGTAATTTTTGTACACAATATGAAAGAAGCAAGGCTCAAAGTGTGCATTATTTTCAACAATAAAGTACGTTATAGTTGAACTATTCTCATTTCGATTGTAGCAACATCTTCTGCAGGAAATCGATCGTGGCATTTTACTCTTTTCCAATATTTTAAATTGTAATCTTATTATTTTATTTCATGTTTGGGACTATCTAAGTTTGTACATTTATCACGTTTATGTTAGAAGTAGGTTTTCTATGTCACCTTTACACAAAGCGTGACAAAAGTCATGGGATAGCATTTTTGCAAATATACAGATGGCAGTAGTATCGCGTACAAAATATATAAATGGGCAGTGCATTGGTTGGACTTTCATTTGTAGTCAAGTGATTCATGTGAAAAGGTTTCTGAAGTGATTATGGCCGCACAACGGCAATTAACTGACTTTGAACGCGGAATGGTAGTTGGAGCTAGACGCATGGGACATCCCATATTGGAAATGGTTAGAGAATTCGACATTCCGAGATCCACAGTGTCAAGAGTGTGCCGAGAATACCTAATTTCAGGCATAACCTCCCACCATGGACAACGCAGTGGCCGACCGCCTGCACTTAATGACCGAGACCAACGACGTGTGCGCAGAATGGTCAGTGTTAATAGACAAGCAACACTGCGTGAGATAACCGCAGGAATAAATGTAAGACGTACGACGGACGTGTCAATTAGGACAGTGCCGCGAACTTTGGCTGTACTGGGCTATGCCAGCAGAAGACCAACTCGAGTGCCTTTACTAACAGCACGACATCGCCTGCAGCACCTCTCCTGGGTTCGTGACCATATCGGTTGGACCCTAGACGACTGGAAAACCGTGGCTTGGTCAGATATGTCCCGATTTCAGTTGGTAAGAACTGATGGTAGGGTTCGAGTGTGGCGCAGACCCCACGATTCCATGGACCCAAGTTGTCAACACGAAACTGTGCAAGCTGGTGGTGGCTCCATAATAGTGTGGGCTGTTTTAACATGGAATGGACTGGGTCCTCTGGTCCAACTGAACCGTTCATTGACTGGAAAGGGTTATACTCAGCTACTTGGAGACCACTTGCAGCTATTCATGAACTTCATGTACCCAAATAACAATGGAATTTTTATGGATGACAATGCGCCGTGTCACAGGGCCACAACTGTTCACGATTGGTTCGAAGAACATTCTGGACAATTCCAGCGAGTGATTTGGCCACCAAGATCCTCCGACATGAATCCCATCGAACATTTAAGGGACATAATCGAAAAGTCAGTTCGTGCACAAACTCCTGCACTGGCAACACTTTCGCAATTATGGACGTCTATAGATGCAGCATGGCTCAATATTTCTGCCGGGGACTTCCAACGACTTGTTGAGTCCATGCCACGTCGAGTTGCTGCACTTCGCCGGGCAAAAGGAGGTCCGACACGATATTAGGAGGTATCCCATGACTTTTGTCGCCTCAGCGTATATTCAAAGGAAAACCCACAATATGCACAAGACAGTCTATTGTTGGTCATTTTTCTTAGTACACTTCAAATTAAGGCATATAGCACCTTTGGCAGGCCTGTTGTTGAAATACTTAGCTCTTTTCCATTTAACGTATTTTGTAAGTTTTTTTTTTCAAGTATGTAAGTCTATCACATTGTCAGCATTTTAGGTATATGAATGCATCTGCTAAGATACGATATAAAACGATTTTACATTAATATTACCATAAATTTTTTAAAGAAGCAGTTTTAACTTAATATCTTAAAAACCACTTTTTGGCACTTAACTTACTTACTATGTCCACTATAAAATTATTTTTGTTCACTGTTACTTCCAGTCAAGAATTATTAGTTCACGCAATGTACACATTTTAGAATACGAACTTAAAAATAATACTCTTATCTGACTAAAAATTAAAACATGTTTTCAAAACTTTTAATATATTTCTTCTCCAAGTATTTATAAAACCATTTCCGGGTTTTTAAGGAAGGAGACTAGAAACGCAGCGAATACCAACCACTTTCAGACTTAAATTTGTATACTTGCTTTTCCTTGTGACATCTTATACATTCAAACCTTATTGCTGTTAGATATTTTGCTGTCATTCCAATCGATTAAAAGGAAAACATAATTTTATAAATGTTTGTTATTTTTTTACATAAGTCAAAAATATGTATAAGTGTAAAATATCTCTGCAAATTTGCCCCGGCAGTGATGATTGCTCACCACATTTGTTCCACCATATTATTATTTGACAACGCATTCTCGGCGGGTTGACATGGTCTCAAAATTAGGTGCACAGGAACACTGAATAACAAATATCGACTTTTGCACATTATCAAATAAATCTCAACACATAATGTTCTGTCTTAATAATTGTTTTGTTCCACTGGTCACTCTTACCAAGGCACGTTTATCTCTCTCATTCTGCAAGTGTTCTTTGTTTTCACTTAGCACCAACTACTTGTGGCATTGTTCGCAGCCGTGGTTAATAATTTACAAGGAAATTATTTATTCATACGTCGTTAGTATTTCCTCAAACAATTAAAAATTGTTCTTTGGTATGTTGTGTTTTTATTTGTATGTTGCAGTCACTTTGTTTTTCTGTATGTTATAACTTTTCCACAAATATGTATTTTATAACGTCCAAAGGATTTGGTATTTAGACATAAGTGATTGGTGGTGGCAGATACCTTCAAAATTCTATTGACAAATATTACATGATACTGAAATTAAATACACTTTCAAGAGGCCATAAAATTATGATGAGATTGTTATATCGGTTTTATGAACTAACATTACACGAGGAGGAATAATATCCTGTAATATTAAGTAAATGCCTTTATTAAAAGAAATAAGGTATCGCATAATTTCAGGTACGACCACACAACCATTACTCTAAGTCTAAGTTTTCCAGATTGTGAAGTCTTTGTGAGTACAATAAAAAAATTTTCTTTACATGTATAAACGCAAATAGCGAAGCTGAAATATATGTAACAAGGTTACAGCTGCTCGATAAAATAAAAGTTTATGTTAGCAATGTTACATGGAGCATTCAGGCGGTCCCTAATATTCCCTTTCTCAAATATGGATTTGACTGTAACATTCCAAAACCTTTAACAAACATTTATAAAATATGTTGTACTACACAACATAGCTAGACTATATATATTTCCAAACATTTAATGGCTGAAGTGAGGAACTGACCAAATGAGCTAGAATTGTTTTTTAAAAGTTATGGCCATCAGTGAGTTCCCAAGAATCATGGACATGTACCTGAAGTGTAAACTGTGCACTGTAATCTTTATAGAGAAGAAATTACAACGTTATTAATAAGTGCTTGGACTTACGTTATATATTGGCTTGAAATGTTGGCAACGCAAATATAATTCAATTCAAGAAAAAATGCAAGAAGTACACATTGCCAGAAAATTGTTCCAGTTAAAAACAAAACAATTACATTATTTATAATTTCCTAATTATTATGACTAGCTGTTGTTTTAGATATATTACCGGTACTACGAGTGTGTGGTGGTGCATAGAATCTTAAATTCGAATCACAGATATTGAAAAAAGGAAAAAAAATAAAATATGTCACACTAATAAGAGCACCTGGAATGCTGCTACAGCATATTTTCATATCCATTTTTAATATAACCTTTGCCCTATCAATATTCTGCAAATATAAATCGTACTCAAAATGGTCTGAAAATTTACAAAGTTAAATTTTTTGTTATGTCAAATTCTAACTGAGTACTGATATTTTGTAAACAGATTATAAAAGAATAAATAAGTGGCAGATAATTGAACCATATCACAGATTTGTCTCAATGGTATTTAAAATGTCGAGTGTAGTTTCATGAAATTTGTATTATTATGTATAAGGATACAAATTATTTATTGGAAATATTTTTAACTTGGTTGGGAAATACCGGGTCTCGTACACTTGGTCGATCCAGTTTTCTGCTTGTTTGTATTCAATGGACTTGGCTCCTTATTAGACATAACAACGTGTGTAATCTTAACTGGCAGAAGAAGAGTGAATGCTACGTGGAGAGAGAGAGTAACGAACGTCATTATTTTCTCGACCGGATGTTCACGCGTCATCAAGTCGCGCATCCATCACACCACAAGGTTCTTATCTAGGTTTCCTCACTCTCGGTCTTGCCCCCTCACCTTTCTCTTCCCACACTCCTGCCCATNAGAGAGAGTAACGAACGTCATTATTTTCTCGACCGGATGTTGTCGCGTCATCAAGTCGCGCATCCATCACACCACAAGGTTCTTATCTAGGTTTCCTCACTCTCGGTCTTGCCCCCTCTCCTTTCTCTTCCCACACTCCTGCCCATAACAGAGTTGTTATTAATCTTCCTCCATTGTTTTATCTTAGCGAAGAGCGAAGAAGACAGGAAGAACCTCCTACACTCAAGNCGCGTCATCAAGTCGCGCATCCATCACACCACAAGGTTCTTATCTAGGTTTCCTCACTCTCGGTCTTGCCCCCTCTCCTTTCTCTTCCCACACTCCTGCCCATAACATAGTTGTTATTAATCTTCCTCCATTGTTTTATCTTAGCGAAGAGCGAAGAAGACAGGAAGAACCTCCTACACTCAAGNAGTTGTTATTAATCTTCCTCCATTGTTTTATCTTAGCGAAGAGCGAAGAAGACAGGAAGAACCTCCTACACTCAAGAATGTGTTCCGGAAAGACAACAAAAAAGTAATTCATACGCGGCACAAGAAGAGGCCGGTCTTAGAGCGTGGCCACAGCAAGTGGCGAGTGCAATATCGGTTTTCTTTATTATTTATTAAGGTCTTTCATTTGCTAATAGTTACCGAAAANACAGCAAGTGGCGAGTGCAATATCGGTTTTCTTTATTATTTATTAAGGTCTTTCATTTGCTAATAGTTACCGAAAATTACGAAAAATTATCAAGAATTTTATTGGGACATTGTACATGTTCTTGAAGCTATAAGAAACAATCGTTCATATAAAACCATATATAATATTTTATTTTATGCCCTGGTTATTGTATGCAAAGGTTTTTATAATATATAAACAATGGAATATAAAATTAGTTTCAACTTGTTTCTATTCAATATTTCGGTTTTTATACCTATTTATTGAATGTCAAGGGATCATAACGACAAACGTATAGGGGTAATAGGTAATGTAATGGGGAACAACTTGTATCAGAGAATGGATGACCGGAGACGCCCCGTTTCGACGCTAGGAGTCTTTGTACAACACGTTATAATGCCTGGCAGGTTGGCAGATAGCGTTGCAAACAACATACACCAGCTGCCTACCTCCCAGGGAACAGTGGTATTTGGTTTAGTACTCTAGGGGTGGTGGTAATAATAAGTAGGAAGACGTTTGTAGGTTGCAGTATCCTATTGACTGCCTGTTACACATTTATAAACGTTATCCTAAAGCATGTGCTCAAAAAGGCGCCCCCACCCCCGGCTTGATTGCAGGCGTTGCAACGTTGCTGTATTCCCTGGAGGACCCTCTCCAAGATGCCGGGAGTAGTATGAACCGTGTTGAATGCCGCCCGTATTCCTTTCACGAGAACGTTGCGGCTCTCCACAGACGTTGGGTACTTACAACTCTTGATGTGGCCTCAAAGGAAGAAATCTACTTGCTTGAGGTCGGGTGACCGTGGTGGCCGTGGCACAGGGCCGCTTCTCCCGACGCACTTAACACCAAACGTGTCGGCGACATCATGTTGACTCGTACATTCATCTGCACATCTTCTAGCAGCTGGGGTAGCTCGTTTGCGAGAAAGTCTTGACACGCCTGGCCGTCCTAACGGGCTGGAAGGATGCAGCACCAGTATCTTGTTCGCGCGGGGACGATGCCAGCGCACACACTCACTGCAAACTGTTGTCGGTGATGTGTGGCCAGAGGCCACCAACCNACTGCAAACTGTTGTCGGTGATGTGTGGCCAGAGGCCACCAACCCTTGCATGTGGATTGTCGTATGCCCACACATAGCTGCGTCGAGTATTGACATAGCCATCTCTCGTAAAACACGCTTTGTCTGTAAACGACGCTCACGGTGTTAACTCTGGTCAGGCAATACACTACTGCATAAGCCACTGCGCGAACCGCATACGGGACTCGAAGTCAGCTGGTGCAAGTGCCGGTGCCTTTAGCAAGTTGAATGTAGTATGTGCTGACGGAGGACTCTTCACACTGAGGTGTACCTGACGCCTATGTCGTAGGCGATCGCACGTGTGCTTGTTGATGAGTTCGCCTCAACTCTGTTCATACAGTGTCTACTTCCTCTTCAAAATGTTATGTATAAACTACTCTTGCCCTGACTCCTTCATACAGGTGCAGTTTCTGGATCAGTANACTTCCTCTTCAAAATGTTATGTATAAACTACTCTTGCCCTGACTCCTTCATACAGGTGCAGTTTCTGGATCAGTGGGTGATGTGACTGTCGTCTGTTGGGGAAGCGTTCCTGATAAATACTTGTCTCTATGCCCCTACAGCCTCTAGCTTCACCATTCAGCATATGCATATCCACTATTTCTGTTGATGAATAAGCGTCCATGACTGGTCTCGTGTACGAAGCGCAGTCATGGCGAACACCAATCTTTCNACTATTTCTGTTGATGAATAAGCGTCCATGACTGGTCTCGTGTACGAAGCGCAGTCATGGCGAACACCAATCTTTCGACTATGGCGGCGACAACGACTCAGATCTGTGTGGCGGAATGTGGCGAGGGAAGGACGTAACGAATCGCGGTCCAATGCGACTCTCAGTGCTATTTGTACTGTCTACCTCTTTGAGGCTCTGTAGCCGGCCTCACGTTCACTAACTACAGATCACTGCATGGAAAACTGCAGGCTTGTGATACGAGTGCTGTGGAATAACTACCTCCCAGGTGCGTGGAACTATTTTACAACGACGCCTGGCGTCTCAATGGAGCGTCTCCGGACCTCCGGTCTCTAGCAAAAGCTGTTCCTCATTACACTACCTATCACCCTGAAAGTTTGCTACAATGATCCTGTGACAACCTATATATACAAAATTCTCCCGTCACAGTGTTAGTCACTGAACTCCTCTGAAACGGCTGGACCGATTTTTATGAATTTTTTTATGTATACTTGGTAGGTCTGAGAATAGATTTATATCTATTTTTTNCCCAGTGACACAGCAAAACAACGTTTGCCGGGTCAGCTAGTATATATATATATATATATATATATATATATATATGTGTGTGTGTGTGTGTGTGTGTGTGCATAAGCATGGTTAAGTGCGTGTTTGGAAATTATGTGCAACTAGCTATTTCCGCAGCTCCGCTCAAGTGGAGTACACAATCTTTCCTAAGTTTTTTTTTTTAAATAAAGTCCATGCTTTTTACACTTTTTCCTGACAATATCTGCACTTGCTTTTCTATTTCAATGAGTGCAAGGTGAAAAACTTCGGCTTTGAATGTTGCTCGCGTAGTTATAGTAACAAACTTAAAGGGAGAAATAACGGTATTTATTAGTACAGAGACACTGATCATAAACACAGAACAGAGCACTAACAATGTAATTTTTTGGTGCTATAATCGCTCTTTTACTTTCTTTGTAAATCTGGGTAAACGCTAGCAATCAGTTCCGTATCACTCTGCACCAAATTAATAAAATCCCCCGTTAGTGANAACGGTATTTATTAGTACAGAGACACTGATCATAAACACAGAACAGAGCACTAACAATGTAATTTTTTGGTGCTATAATCGCTCTTTTACTTTCTTTGTAAATCTGGGTAAACGCTAGCAATCAGTTCCGTATCACTCTGCACCAAATTAATAAAATCCCCCGTTAGTGAAACGCAGCCGTCAGTATCTGTTCTAACCACCCATCTCTAATTTTTAATAGAGTGTCAGAATAATGTCCTGTATCAACGTCATTGTAGAGATGCACTCTCATATTTGTCGTCATACTGAATTCTTGACATTTGCCCATAAGCTTGACTACTTATGACAGGCTTTGATTTTATCTGCAGGTGTGCCCCTCTGAATCACCGGTAGAGTTTGGTGGAAGTCACCAGCCAGTAATACAACCATTCCTCCCATAATGTCTGTACTGTTTCGTAGATCCTGTTGAGTTCGGTTTATGGTGTCTGTCGCTTTTTTGTGTGACATTGTGTGTTCGTCCCACACTAACAACTTACATTGACGCAGCATTGTACCCCGAGCGCAATTTTTACTAAAAATATGTTCCTGAGGGAATGATTTTTTTTTTAGGATAAAAAGTAGCCAACGTCACTTTCCGACCCTCCAACTTACTCTGCACAAAAAAAATCACGTCTATCCGTTTCTCCNATAAAAAGTAGCCAACGTCACTTTCCGACCCTCCAACTTACTCTGCACAAAAAAAATCACGTCTATCCGTTTCTCCTTTGCGACGTGAAAGAAGGACAAACAAACAAACAAACAAATCCACTTTCGCATAAATGGTATTAGTTAGGATTGTCAGTGTAAAGTATTCCATGAATTTTAGAAATTAGTTTCGACTGTGATAAAACGTCTTTATGCTAACACTCCAAGAATGTCAACTATGATCGTTTTCCTAATCCCAGAGCTCCGACTGCATAACGCACATTATTAAAGGGGATCCTGAGCTGTAGATGCGCAATGCAGGCAGCAATCAAGGAATTATAAACCCGTGACGCTACTTGAGAATTGTAACTGGCTACTCCGGACAGTGGGATTTTAGTCGTCGGGTTTTACGTCTGCTTCACAACAAGGAAAATATTTATGGAATATATTTTACATGGAAGAAGTCGTAATTTTGTGCTGAGCAACCATAATACCCGGTCTTAGCAGAAACACGATATAGAAAACTGAGAAAAATGAAATGTGTTTGATGTTTCGAATTTTGCTCAGTTTTTTATGCACTGTTCGTTTCCGCCCAAATAGTTTTGTCAGAAAACCAACATGGCTAAATATGGCAGTGAAATTGACGTAATTCTTCCGTTTTTTCTTTTTAATCTGACTAATAACAATGATCAAGCCTTGTCGTATGAATTGAAGCTCAATTCTATTACTGGGTGTTTTTAATACGTGTACCTATCGGGCGGGCGGGAACTCGTGAGAACGGTATTCGGCAGACGAATCTACGGCAAAATCAAAGTAAAAAAATAATTCCTTAGGTGAAATTGNAACTCGTGAGAACGGTATTCGGCAGACGAATCTACGGCAAAATCAAAGTAAAAAAATAATTCCTTAGGTGAAATTTGCATTTGAGGCTTAGTTCGTTAGTAAACTGACATGACGTATCTGGAACGCGTAGGACAAGTGTTTGTTAAGGGAGGGGGAGGGGTGTGGTAGTGTGGGAAGACTGTGACGTAGGAGATGAGGCAGTTTTAAGGTGGAAGAAAACCTTTGGGCTGAGTACTGGGAAACAGCCGTGGCATGGCAAGTGGATTGACCGTGGGTGACCTGTGGCGTGGTAAACTGACCTCTCTCCACCGGACTTTACCTTGTAGCCTCACCTGAAGTCAGCCAGACAACCCGCTCCAGTCGTCTAAGCACATCATCGCGTGGATACATGCTGAGCCGTATGAAGGGTGGATGCTTTACACGTGCCGAGAAAGCAATGCTCGGAGCCGACATTGAGCATATATTGTGAATGTTTGTAAAGTGAGGATATCTGTCTGTGTATGTGTAAAAGCAAACAGGTCTTTCCATCTTATTTCACGTTGTCTTTCTCAGAAACTATGCCTCTAATGCAATTTTACCTTACGGACGATGCCGCTGGTCAATGGATTTCCTCCGGGATCTCCCGTTTCTACAGCATTCCGACGCTGCTCCATTTTCACCTCATTCCACCGTCATAAACTCTCAAAACCTCGTTGTTAAGAGCGGTCCAAATCTCTCAACTCAACTAACCTNTCACCTCATTCCACCGTCATAAACTCTCAAAACCTCGTTGTTAAGAGCGGTCCAAATCTCTCAACTCAACTAACCTCATTGTCGCAGCCAACGAACTATACACTATACGTACGGCCACATTTATAAAAAAAAATAATGACCTAAACAAGTATGAGTGTTAACGAATCATTTACTCACACGTATGACGATTATTCATAGCTTCGCAGTGTGTAGTACAGACCAAATAATACCAACATGTGTGTAATTTACACAACTAAGTGCACTGGCTCTAAGTGGGTTCAGCAGGGCTTTCTAAAGTGCCCGTTTTACCATAAACAACCTACATTGTAGCAGCTGGCCTAACGCGGCGGAGTTGAGATGGTCAGCAAGTTGCTTCTAGCTACTGACCTCGTGATTACAGGCAGGGAACCTTTCTCATACGGGCGAGTTAAAATTGTCAGTGTAGTAACCGGAAAGGCGAGTTTCTGAAAATGTTTGGTTTTATTTGCGCACTGGCCTTCCCACATTCGAAAATCCGGGTGACCTCGCAGGAAATCCAACCCGTTTCACGAAGGTGGGATGAAAGTTGTCTGACTATTACATCACACTGTCTAACACAAATAAAATGTAAACAATTTTTATTGTACTATCATGTTTGACAACATTGCTATTTGTTCTTATTGTTAGTGGTAGATTAAAAAAAAAANAACAATTTTTATTGTACTATCATGTTTGACAACATTGCTATTTGTTCTTATTGTTAGTGGTAGATTAAAAAAAAAACTAAATAATTACGGAAACCTCATTGCCAACTCTTGCCGCGTTTGTCTGCTGGCACAACGATTTGGACGGAAACGAACAGTTTTGTGTTAAACATCGTGACTGTGGAAACCTGCTGGGATTTAGATCACAAAATTTCACTGGATGATTTTAAGATGATAATGAATCTCTAATGTTTTGGTCATGTGGTCAGACCCCTCAGACTAGACATGAACGTAAATGCTGTATGGATTATTTTTGGAACAACAGTAGATAATATAGTATAATTGTAAAAAATACCCTACAACAGTATTTTCTTTCGTGGGCATTTTAAATTAGTCATAATTAATTATTGTGTAACAAATATATTTATAATTTTCTATAAGGAACACAAAATACCTATGTTTAGCAACTTATCTAGTATCAGGTCTCTGATAACTAAATTACAAAGAGAAAGTTTTTTTTGATGCTAGATGAGTTAAGAGGTTTGGGCGGCTGTTATTAACGAGGACTTCAAAGACATTCGTGTCTACAGTAAAGGTATAAAAGCGCATTTAATAATTGAATTATGAAAGTTTTACGTATCTTTAAATTTTGGAGAAAATCTTAACCCTTGAAGTTATTATAGAAATAATATACTTGTAACAATTAATGAAATGGTTCAGTATATTAAATTATTATAGAAAATAAAAAAAAANATTATAGAAATAATATACTTGTAACAATTAATGAAATGGTTCAGTATATTAAATTATTATAGAAAATAAAAAAAATCATATTATCTACATTTTTGAGATTGGTATTTATAAGGTTTCAAATTTCATTCAAAGCCGTTATCAGANAAAAAAAATCATATTATCTACATTTTTGAGATTGGTATTTATAAGGTTTCAAATTTCATTCAAAGCCGTTATCAGAACCTCGTGTCGTATGAGAAATACAGATTATACGACCTGATGGAAAACTACTTTTAAGCAATAATCAAATTTCTCGACAAAATAACGTAGACAGCTAAAATACAATATTTTGTAACATTCAGGCAAGCGAAATTATTTACTTCATCAAATCCATTACAACAATTTTCAGCATCAAGTAATATTTAAAACATTTATTTTATATGTGCAGTATAAAAATGGCATAATTTTTTTGTGTGCAATTTTTGTGTTTTAAACTTTTTTTTTGTTATTTGAAGCCATAATAGAGTATTACAGTAGGTATTGCAGCGAATTCCCTGAAAATATGCAATATTAATAACAATTATGAAATTTAATACTAATTAAAGCTAGGATTCTTTCGTCGCAATATATAACAAAATTGTTTTAAAAAAATTCTTTAACGTTATAGATAATAAAATGATATCTGTTTGACATTTTTCGTGATATGGCGAATATTTAGCAATGTGAGAATTTCAGTACATTTTTGTGATTCACGACGAAAATTAGAAAAAAACATTTGAACACGAACCTAAAAGCAATATTTCATGCGTGAGCATATTTCATATTAAAATATGCGCATTGATTGTGACATGTAATCTGAGTTGCTTCCCAATCTAAATAAAGTTTAAATTACATTTTAAATTCCTTATCAGTGCAACTTAGTACAACAGACGTCCTGTTTGTGAGTTGCGTGAGCTTAATGTGATAAACCGTTAAGAGTTATGGTCAAAGTGCTGATGATATGGCTAATAAAATCCTACAACTGCGCTGACGTACTCTCACCCTTTCAAATATAGAGATAGGAACAGCTATAAATATCACGTTCATACGATGGAAGACTGCGTCCATGTTAGATCGATCAGCACACGAAAATAACACCAGAGTTTTCTTGCATTTTTCAGGCCATTTGGCAGGATCTTTAAGTCCAACGTAGGCTTTTTTATTACTTAAGACCCTATATTTTGAGAATTTTCATAATATTTTACAATATATATTTATGTAGAGCAATAATAACTTAATATTAATTAAAGGCTTAGAAAATAATGATTCCGGTCATAATATTTATGACACTTTTGCACAAACACTTAACGATATAATTATATTAATTTTTCTTCAAGCAATGAAGGCCCCCATTACAACCTATTGACCACGAAAAAACACGTGCTGATAAAATTCCCTCCAATCATATGTTNAGCAATGAAGGCCCCCATTACAACCTATTGACCACGAAAAAACACGTGCTGATAAAATTCCCTCCAATCATATGTTGTAATTTATGGATATATTAATGGAATAATACCTACATTTTCTCATCTCTAGAGTGCAGTGACTTGTTCTGGAGGTATAGGCAAGCTTTATAACACAACTTACACATAAAGCGGATAATTTTCGAGTATCCTGAATACTGGAACACTTCTTCAACGTAACGAAAATGTAAATAAAGGCCTTATTTTTAAACGTGCAAAAGATAAATTTAAAGTACTTATAAAACTAGGAAACATTTTCTGGATAAACTTTTAAAGTACAAAATATTCAGGCATCTTCTCTCATTGAATCGGTTCATTTAATAATGGGTTATTAAACAGAGGTTAAGAAGGAAGTAATTACGGGAGTTCGTATCACGGTTCACTAAGAGAAATGTACATACAGATTCGGTAGGTTATAAGAATCACATTTTATTGTCCTATTGTGTCCGTAATCTGAACACTGTATGTAAAAACAAACCCACTTGCTTAATCCTGATTAGACCTTGGTTATTACATTATCTTTCTTTCGTTCAATAAATTTAAAATATTTATTTACGCTTGCAAAGAAATAATTTTAAAACTTTTTACAATTATTTTTTAATTGGTATATTTAATGACAAGTTAAATTTTCATTTATAAAATATTAATAAGTTTCATTATAACTATATATTTTACCAAGTTGTTTTGAGTACAGGCTCGCGTCTCTAATAACTTAAAACGCCGCAGTAAAAACTGATAGTTAGTTTTGTTATTCGATAACCTGTCCTTCACATGTCCTCCAATAAAGAAAGGAACGGTATTTATAGTAACTCCGATAGTTGTAACATTTCAGTAGAAAGGTCGAAATTCAAAGTTTACCATGAATTTATTTTCTCATTACTCTTTTTCAACAAACTCAATTAATATTATGGATTGTTCTTAAATAGAAATAATGATATATAATTATAATATATGTGACTAACGGTAAACATATCCCTTGAAAATCGGCAACGTTTCATAATTACAGCTGCAACAATTGTGCACTTTCAACTGAAACTGAGTCTTCTTTCCAGCGTGCCTGGCAACGCGATTAAAAGAGCTTTCACGTTACTCCACCAGTCCCGATTAATTGCAGAATGTTTTGTTCCTCGGGTTCCCATCTTGTTGTTTGTTATGTTAAAGTGCAATTACAGTCAATTAATTTCAGTCGAGTCACTTCCTTTCCCGAAGGAGCAATGCTACAGATGCCTGTGTCAAGAAAAGGAAAACAAATACTACTTTAAATAATATTAGGCGTTAATTCCCGAAACTTACAGGTGGCTTAACGGCCATGCTTACCAAGTCAGCAGCCTCGTACTTGAAATAGGGAACCAATGTTAAACGAAATTCCTTCTCATTACATTAATTTTAAGAGAAATATTTCCGAAAAAAATTTTTTACGATACTTTTTCAAACAATATTGTAATATAGAATTATTAAAAAATTAATAAATTAATTTTTTTGTTGTACGCAAATTGTAATACTACATTTTAGAAAAATATATATATAAAACCAAACAATCGGCAATGTGTCTAAACATAGCAATATTCCTTAAGAAATTTCACGAACCATAATTTGTGTTTCAAAAAGTTATCTTTAAAACTAACGCATTGAGAAAGAATTTAGTTTAACTTTGATTCCTCAGTNCGTTTAACTTTGATTCCTCATTTCAAGTTGGCAGCTGCCGGCTTGTTGGGCGAGGCCGCTTAGAAACGAGAATAAATTTTACCTACTGTCTGTGCAAAACCTTTCTATATTCTGACATTTGTGTGTTAGCAAGTACTCAGTTTTTATTTTCAGGCCGGTGCTATCTCGGTGCGTAGCGAATGGTAGTAAGCTTTTTTATATTGAGTATGAACAAACACTTTTAAAATACGGCTTTGTATGTCCAGTTTTATTGCGTGGTTATACTTGTGAGACGGTTAATTTTAAAATTATTAAAAACCTCACTTAGTAAATTTTATATGCCTGAATGTGTTTATATTACTCACATAGAAAAAGTAACGTGACTGTTTCTGCCGCCATGACGAGAAGACACAGGTTGTACCGCGAAACTGTTAGGAACACGAATATCTCACTGCCTCATTTCTCACAGGCCAAAGTGTGAAACAAAATAAGTCATTTTCATTGGCCACAGAATTAAAAATTGCACTTTGTCCAGAGAATCGCTATACGTTGTTTTTCTCCTGCGCCCTGTAAAAGGTCAGAGTTTATATTAAAATTGTAAATGGAGTTAAGGGGAGAAATTATTTTCAGGTCTCTTTCAAAATAATGAGACCAATGGCCTAGCAGCAATATTCAAGCTACGTCCTAAGGCTGGGGAAAAAATGCAGCTACGATTTCGCACGAACTAAAAAATTTATACTCTCAAGAATTTCAAACACTCTTTTTTATAAACATTTTCTTAATTTTACTGTACAATTTTTTAACATTCGTGAAAAAAAAATATGTCTTTATGATGGAACTTAAAACTTGAAAGAGCTTCGTTGTTAGGTAAATACGTGTAATATAAAAATTATAAGACACGTGTACGACACAGTATGTGAAGTTATTCGTTATTGCCAAGGTGTTTAATTCCATGAATTACTAAAATAATATTAGATCACAATTCACGTGTTGCTTAAAGCCAAATGAGGACAATGATTAGGTGACTTGTACTGAATTTCTTCAGATTCTGCAGTTGAATGTGCGCATGGCTTAAGACGTCAGGAAGAAAAACCAAATTGGTACTTTCGAAACATCGTATGCTAAGCGAGGGAGAACTTCTGACGGAACCATAGAAAANGGAAGAAAAACCAAATTGGTACTTTCGAAACATCGTATGCTAAGCGAGGGAGAACTTCTGACGGAACCATAGAAAAGAAAACTGATAGATGGAACTGACAAATACCATCTGGTNGGAAGAAAAACCAAATTGGTACTTTCGAAACATCGTATGCTAAGCGAGGGAGAACTTCTGACGGAACCATAGAAATGAAAACTGATAGATGGAACTGACAAATACCATCTGGTACAGCCACGCTTGATACAAAGATGAAAGGAGCCGACTTTNACTAAAATAATATTAGATCACAATTCACGTGTTGCTTAAAGCCAAATGAGGACAATGATTAGGTGACTTGTACTGCATTTCTTCAGATTCTGCAGTTGAATGTGCGCATGGCTTAAGACGTCAGGAAGAAAAACCAAATTGGTACTTTCGAAACATCGTCTGCTAAGCGAGGGAGAACTTCTGACGGAACCATAGAAAAGAAAACTGATAGATGGAACTGACAAATACCATCTGGTACAGCCACGCTTGATACAAAGATGAAAGGAGCCGACTTTCACGCGAGAGGGATTGCGAACGAAGTAACTGCCTGCGTGACAAAGGCTACTTACTGTTAAGATGGGAGTCAGAACTCGTTTTAGGAGGCCTTTGTTCCTATGGGGAACATAACGTCTACTACTTTCTGCCATACCCGTCATGCATATCGCACAGTAGTAAGCGGGCAACTTTCCATACCAAAGTAGATCATTTCATACGCACACGCTACGTACAGTGCTAAGAGGAACTGCAAAACATTTACAACTGGCCAGAAATACGCATTTGACAAATGTGTTCGTACTGTAAAATATTAGCAATTTATGTTTACACATCTTTAAAAAACATGTCTTGGTATAAATTTGTCTTGGAGATGTCTGATTGATATCATTTACATTTCCCACGAATCATATTCGTGACGAGGGAATAAACCATTCACGCACGGTGCAATCCACTCGGTAAGACAGGTGTAAAAAAAAACATTAACATCCCCCATATGCCATAATTAGACGAGTATTTTTTTTCATTTCATTAGAGAAAGATAACTTACAGGGATTTTAAAGGAGCCATTCCCAATAAATATGTATACTGGATCTAGATCCCATATAGGTTAAATGAAAAATTAATAAATATGCTCATGAGTTTTATGAGTAGAACAAACTATTCCTTAAACCAATCCCTAACTTAAGCCGTGATTATGATACAAATTGTAATTGATTCTAGCAAATATTATACAAACATCCCCTACGTTGACCATACTTGTTGTTTATTAGCATACAAGGAGCAAATACTTTCTAAGTCACATCTACTTTTCTGGACACAGCCTTACAGTTTTAAAGCCAGAAGCCGAATAGTGAAATCGCACAGTACTGAAAACAGCGCGTTACTGTATTGTGTTAATTAACTTCTGGTTGTGATGTTTGAATGGAAATGTAAATACCAATTAATTAGACCCACAAACAACATAACGAATCGATTGAGAAGGGCAATGAATTGGAAAAAATATATATATTCAACTATAACAGACAACAAAGAATAGAGAACTTGTATCAGGTTTCAGGGGAAAAAAATACATAAAAAATATTAATGATCTATAAAAAAATTAATAAGTAGTGTATGTTTCGTGAGAGTTTCTTGCCCGGCTAACACTGCAGACATATGAGTAGAAATAAGACACGGCAGATATGTGACCACCAAACCGAGACTTCCACTATACATCCTGGCATATACTTACGAAAACGTTCAACCATCTGCAAGTCAACATACTAAAAAAAAAAATTTACCTACTAAATATTTACTGTAAATGAAAGAGTGGCAGCTCTGATTTCCTGGCAGATTTAATAAAATGTATATAGCAATATTTGAGAATATTAGGGTGAGCGGGCAGATTATATATTCAAATAGAACTGTGCAATAACAAAAATTAAACTTTCAATTCATAACATACTTGGATAGGTTTAATATACCAATCAACAACTTATATAGAGATTGATGCCGACACTAGTTAGCCAATTTTTACGCCTGAACATGGAAAAAATGTTAATGAGCATTAATTCATCATACAGAGTATTCGTGGTGAAGTTCATGCAAACTGTAAAACAAGCATAATTTAATAGTGGTGCAGAATAAATTTATTAATTAAAGAGAGCTATACACAGTTGAGATTGTTCAGACTTATCTGTAAATGAAAATGCTGATCGTCGTTGACAGTATCCAGCCGAAACCAGCACACGTAAAATCAGAAACGCAGACGTCTCCGCCTCTGTAGTTGTTCCTCTTCTGTGTCTAAAATCCTTCTCTAAATAAGAAGCCCACGGGCGTATATGTGCATACTACAGTCTTAGCACACTCGCTTGATATGAGCGCGGAAGGCGAACAATACCTAACATTTAAAACACAGCTGTCGTCTGAACACAGGCCTCTTCTAGACTTCAAGTACTATTGCCATGTCTTCGTATATACGTACATAACTGGTTTTTTTACAATTAGAACTCATTTAGCAATAAATTACATCACATTTCTAGCTGGGTGTTCACCTCAGATAACCACAGCCCAAGCGAAAAATGTAATGTGTCTTTTACTATAAGTTTTTAACAATTCCTGTCTATATAAATAGTTTCTCTCATAGGCTAGCAAGAATCGCCTCAGATATACAAAATACAATGTTGCACATAACAAAATGTTGACAAATTTATCTCTGAACGAAAAATAATTTCTTTACCAGTTTTTATTTAAAAATAAATAACATCCCATTATTTGTAAATAAACGGAACTGGCCGTTCTGAAGACTGATAAACTTTTTAACCGCACGAAAACATTGTCAAATAAATAAACAATTCTTACTGCACCTCCGTTTAGTTAATATGTTAGGCACACAAATTTAAAATCACAAATTACATACGGTATGTATCTCAGTTCTATACCATCAAATAATGAATATAAAAATTAAAATTATTATTAATTTTTCCATGTGTTAAACTAAATGGTCTAACCTGACGTGTTTAGGCACGATTAGGAAAATGCGTAAGATCGTATCACGAGCTCTTACATTAAAATAAACACGTTGAAGAGTTGCAAGGTGTTTTGATCAACATGTTGACAATCAAACCACTGTATCTATGGGCTAATATAAACAATAAAACCTAGTAGCAAAATGTTAAAAACCTTCTACTAGTATTTTTAAATTTAAATGGAAGCTAGCATAACAGTACCGGTAGTCTACAAATACACGTATCTGCGGTCAAAACAAGTTGCATATCACGAAGGCGAACGGAACCAGAACCAGTGTGTCATACGGAGACCGCCTGTATGTACACTGAGGAGCCAAGAAAACTAGTAGACCTGCCTAATATCGTGTAATATCGTGTAGGGCCCCGCGAGCACGCAGAAGTGCCGCAAGACGACGTGGCATGGACTCGACTAATGTCTGAAGGTATGCAGGAGGCAATTCACACCATGAATCCTGCAGGCCAGTCCACATATCCATAGGAGTGCGAGGTGGTGGAGATCTCTTCTGATCAGCACGTTGCAAGGCATCCCAGATATGCTCAATAATGTTCATGTCTGGTGATTTAGGTGGCCAATGGAAGTGTCAAAATTCAGAATAGTGTTCCCGGAGTCACTCGGTAGCAACTCTCGTCGTGTGGGGTGTCGCATGTTATCACTACCTCGGAGATGTACCACTTAAATCTTGATAACCTGACATTGTAGAAACCTCTGTTATTTGCATACGCTCGCCTATACCGGTTTTTTTGGCTCTTCAGTGTACATAAGGCATCATAAAAATACATCATTATTGCTGTTTGTGTGTTGTTGGAAATAAAATGCACTCACTTCTNAGTGTACATAAGGCATCATAAAAATACATCATTATTGCTGTTTGTGTGTTGTTGGAAATAAAATGCACTCACTTCTAGCTGCCTTTACTACTCAATTGCTAATTTCATACTGTTCATGTAGTTTGACACACGTGTGCTAACAAGCAACCTCTAGTGTAGTGGCTCCCAAGTACCTCGAGTTTGTGGTGTCCTATGTGCATGCGCTCTCCGCATAGCGCGCCAGTTCAGTTCGCCTTTGTAATATGCAACTTGTTGTGCTTGCAGGTACGTGTAGTTGCAGACTCCTGGCGCTGTTTTGCTAACTTCCATTTCAATTTAAAATTACTATATGAACTTACAGAACGTTTTCCTACTAGGGTTTCTTGTTTATATAAGAAAATATAAGTCTTGGTTGAATGTCAACACATATCTTAAAAACCACAACACGGGAATATTTATTAGTAAAGAGAGTCTTTGCGTGTAAACAACAGTATTTCTGCTCTAAGATACCCTGCCTTCAAGTAATGAATATTTTATAATGAATATCATAATATGATGATTTTAAATATGCTTCTTTTCGAAATGCAAACCATTCTTTTGAAGAAGAAGAAGGGTTCAAATAGTTGCTGGGAGGCGTTCGTAAATAATATAATCGTGTTTATAAATACTCTGATTTCCTGTTATACCGCAACTGCATACTCACTTTTATGTTTTCAGTGACAATGTAGAGGAAGACATGTATGTAACTATCACATGACATAGCTTCGTCTGCTGCTAGGAAAGAAATTAATGATTTTCCTCTCCTTCTATGTGAGAAACAGAAGCCGCAATGTAATAGGTTGGTAACATTTTCTACTCGGTTAATAGCGTCAGGAGAATATGGTGCATATTAAAGATGCTGCATTGCGGCCGGCAGAAAAGTGACTTCAAAAATACGAAGAAATTTTGCCGTGACTTCGGCTTACAGTGTCCTTTAATTGTGATAGTAACACTCAGAACTCAGTAACGTCAAGCATATGAGTAACAATCCAGCACTTATCTCTGAACCAGCGTGCGCTTTCAAAGCCTAACTCGATGATTAAGGCCAGATAATTTGAGACTGTACATTGGCGTGTTGCTTCGCAGTATCTAAATTATCAGCCTTTTAATCCCACCAGTACTGTGAGAGAGAGTGAGTGATCAAGCTCTCGTGGATATTTAGCTTCGGTACGGCTCCAGGCTGCAAAGTTTATCACGCCGCTTATCGGCAAAAAATCTGGTGACGTTTACGATTTTCTAACACTACCTGGTCAGCTAAGAAGTCTGGTCCATCAGTTCACACTCTGCTATTTACTGAGCAATTAATCAAGTAATTTAGTTGTTTTGAACTCGATATGTGGGGCAACTATTCAACCTACTAGCAAAACAATAGGGCTGCCGCTTGCTTGTATGAATAACTAATAAGTCTGATAGCTATTTCGTTACGTTGCCTAACGATGCATTCTCAAGTATTTTCCTTGATGTTTGCTAATTAACGCTTTTCTGCAGCTATCGGCGAATAACGTGCGCACTGCTCAACTTGCCGCTTGAATAAATAGTCACAATATGTTCATCAGGCCACGACTCTCAAACAGCTGTGTACAGTTGAGGCGCGCATAAAGAGAACACACACTGTTGTTAGCAAGCACGAGTGCAGTTGACAACAGTTCATTGGCCACATGTATTTCTAAAGAGAGCAATTTTGCAACAACTGCATAGAAAGCTCTTCATATATTAGTGACCTTTTCCCTTCAGACTTCACAGCACATTAACGTAAGAAACATTTTGTTATTTTACAACAGTGGTGATTGCCACTACTGCCCGTTCAGAAACACCGAAAAATTAAATGAATTATTTTGGTATAACACACACACTAGTCAATGGCTTCAAAAGATTCTAACATAGAATATCCAATCAGATCTCGCAGCATCAACTACCTACTTTCAATCATGGTGCGTTGAGCTGATATTCCGCTTTATTAACTCTCCATATCACTTTCCTTCCTCCTCTTTTCCTTTGTACCTTTACAATACATAACTTTTGTACACGACAATAAATAATAATAAATTGAGTTTAACTTACTTATTTATTTTCCTTATTATTGCTAGTGAAATTAAGGAAAAAGTGCCCTTTTTCCACAGAAAGACACTGTAAATAATGTTAGACAACTATAAAACCAATAATAGAGTGGAAAATTACAATAAATATACTACAAAATTATTGAAAGTTAGAACTTAGGTAAACAAATGCACAAACGCATACACACACATTTAGTGGGGGGGGGATGATTACAAGGTTACTATTACTGAGTAATTACTGGTGATCTAGCTCAAACAAATTAATGTGTTCACAATGAAAAAAATTAATAGGTGCAAAAATCTGGGAGGGAGCACATATTTATACCACAAAAAAAAAGTAAATAAAATTTCTATAATGTGATTGAGCACCATGGAAGGATCGTTGACCATTAAGTGGCTGTAATCTTATACACTGGCTTCCGAACATGCTGACATAAAAACAGTAAAAAAAAAATTACCCGTTGGGAAATTTAATTAGTGTTGATATTTACACATTTTTATTTTGCAGGCTGGTGCAGCATTAGTCAGTGAATACAATTGCTGTTATATATATTTTCTAAAACACAATATCATTTGTATAATTACACTAGAAACAGGCACTTACTACACATAATATATGCGGATAAATAAAGTAAAACGTTTGTACGGGAAATTTGATTGTGTGTGTGTATATATGTATATATATATATATATATATATATATATATATATATATATATATA
>NQII01006336.1:90745-127087 GCA_002778355.1 Clitarchus hookeri
TATATGAATTTTCGTGTTTACCTACAACACTTTATCATGGTATCAATATAAATACTGGCACACGTCATTGTCACTCTACTTCAATTATCTACTTTTCTTATGATTTGTTGGTTATAGGGTGTGTATTAAAGTTGTTACTATATTTCTAGTCTGCTAATACCCACGACAACATTTACAAGAGAAAAGTTTCAGTTATTTTGCTGCCATGTCTCTTAATAAACACATAAANGCTAATACCCACGACAACATTTACAAGAGAAAAGTTTCAGTTATTTTGCTGCCATGTCTCTTAATAAACACATAAAAATGTACAAGTTAATTGTGCTTTGAAAACCTGATATTAAATATTTTTGCATTGAAATATTGTTTTTAAATTTGGCCGTGATTATTTTGAATGTTTATGAATAATGTGATAAGTAATATTTAATTATTCGTTTCGTAAGTGCAGATCGAGTAATACGTGTAAAACTAAGAATTAACGTAATTTATTGCAAACCGTTTATGTTCCCCCACCCCCTCTCCAAGTTCAGTAGCACAAATATCTGTGGCAAGTGTCGAACCAGATCTAGGAGCGTAACCTTTCTTCCTGAGTGGGCGCATGGAGCTCGAACTAGTCTTGCGGTAGAAAGGAAATCTTCCACCTCTCGCTCCATTACGGGTATCCTGCTCTCTCTGTCGCTCATAGTCTATCTCTCTCTCTATCTCTGTCTCTCTCTCCAGGAGTTGTCTGTTCTCGCTGCGGCTGGCGCGCTCCTACAGCTAACGAAAACATTGACGTCTCGTTCCTCCATCCACCAAGGCTGGGTATTTTTGCTTTCACTTTTAACTCTCCCACTTACGTAAAGCATTTCTTTGCTTATCCCAGAGTTCGCCTTATGCCAGATCTATGCTTTTATACATATTGNCTTCCACCTCTCGCTCCATTACGGGTATCCTGCTCTCTCTGTCTCTCATAGTCTATCTCTCTCTCTATCTCTCTCTCTCTCTCCAGGAGTTGTCTGTTCTCGCTGCGGCTGGCGCGCTCCTACAGCTAACCAAAACATTGACGTCTCGTTCCTCCATCCACCAAGGCTGGGTATTTTTGCTTTCACTTTTAACTCTCCCACTTACGTAAAGCATTTCTTTGCTTATCCCAGAGTTCGCCTTATGCCAGATCTATGCTTTTATACATATTGTTCCAGTACGTTTGTCACAACGTTTGGAATTGTTTTATAAGTGATTTCACATAAAAAAATCAAGTATAAATATAGCGTATGTACCACGTGTGGCCTAACGTGATTACTAACGGTTTTGTACACCATCGAAAATGGTAAAACAACAAGTATTTGGATAAAACCATACCGGAGCCTGTAAGAGACAAAAGGAAAAATTCACACAATATCAGAAAACGTAGATCACCAATAAATCTCTAAAAATACAATTGTAAATTATTTACCAGTCAAAAACGAAATTAGTTTAGCTACTCTCACATCGCAGAAAATGCTGTAGCTCCTTGTATTTGCTACAATTACATGATTAATTGTCAAAATGCGAAAACAGGACGCCTAGTTGTAACACACTTACACACAACGATTGCGAATGAATAACCCTACGCATAAGGGTGGTCGTACAGTTGCTAGGAAGTAGGCTGCTTGAGTGGCTTGAGTGGTATTAACATTGAGTAAAGATATATAATATATGGTTTTAACAATTTGCAGAGTAACACAGCGTAGAATTGGACTACATGAAACAGGGTTGTCGCATCATCAGATTGTCCGCCATCTGGACCGTTGATGCTGAGCTTCGCGGCATTGCTGAGAGCAAACTAGAATAGAGGAATANATCAGATTGTCCGCCATCTGGACCGTTGATGCTGAGCTTCGCGGCATTGCTGAGAGCAAACTAGAATAGAGGAATATTTAATTGCTTGACAGGTGCTTACCCAGCCAAAAAAAATTCTCGCCTCCATAAAGAGACATGCAGCTTCAGTCCTANTTTAATTGCTTGACAGGTGCTTACCCAGCCAAAAAAAATTCTCGCCTCCATAAAGAGACATGCAGCTTCAGTCCTATCGATCCCTGTTTCCATTCGTAATATTGTGAGGTAAGCAGAAGAAAACCTGCATTCTGTATGTCCCTCGTGTCGTATTCCATTAACATTCCGACAACGGCCACATTGAAGGCACTCTTAACTNACCTGCATTCTGTATGTCCCTCGTGTCGTATTCCATTAACATTCCGACAACGGCCACATTGAAGGCACTCTTAACTTAATAAAGGATGTCCGTAAGCTCAATGTCCAAACTCCGAACATAGTTTCCTCGGACCTATCGTAACACAAAAACCTTTTTGCATATATATTTAAAATTGTATTTAAAGTTGCATCGTACAACGCCTGGAGAGCAAGGCTGTGCGATCATGCGTGTAGGACAATTTGCATAGTCTTAGGCGCGCGACACTACATTATTCCATACGCAGCATCGCGCGCCTACTTCCTATGCAACTTGTCTCACACGTATGATCGTACCACCTTGTTCTCCAGGTGTATTGTACGCCGCAACTTAGAACGCAATTATTAGATATAAAAATATGTTTCCGGATATAAGTGTACAGATAATTGCAGATTTTTCTCACAATTAAGATGCAATGTTTTGCCTTTATGCAGNTTTTTGCCTTTATGCAGGAGACTACGTTGGGAAGTGGTTATAAACTATATAGGAATTAAGTCCAGAGAAAATAAAATTCTCTGGAAGAAAGCGATACCGGACGAAATATATGTTCTAAAGGAAAGAAAATGATTTGTTTTTGTTCCTGAACCACGAAAGATTTTTTTTTTAAAGAAAGACCTTGAAAATAAAAAACGCATATGCAAAGCTAGATTGCATATGCGATGTATATTGGTGATGTATATTCACAAATTTTAAGAATGCAGACATTACATTTTTTTGTCAGTAGCAACACAAAGGAATTGTGACATAAACTAAATGGATATCAAAAAAGCTTTTTTATATGGAAGAATAAATGTAGTTTATTTATAACATCCACAGGGAATAAATGTAGAAGAAGGATTTGTGACGAAACTGAAGTAATCACTTTATGGATTAAGAAAGTCACCTTAATATTGTCACGAGATTTTTCATGATCTCATGTTGATAATAAGGTTTGCTAGGTCGGAGAATGATTACTGTTTGTGAATCAAAGAAAAAGATTACATCCTACTTTGTGTAGATGATTTTTAAATTCTGGGACCTGATTTGGATAAAATTACCAAACTAAACTTTTTTATGTTCGAATTTCAGAATGCAAGATCTCGGAAGTGATAATCTGAAATTCATTAATACCAAACTGTAGGAAAATGATTTTTAAACGTAGCCTGTAATAAAATTGACACTTAACTAACCAGAGAAAGAATAAATTTAGTTCCGGTAACACACAAGAGAGGGCGCTACTGGGCCTACGTGTAAGCTATCTCTCTGCAATCGTAATCGCTTTTTGCCGGTACACTGTTCTACACCTCCTCCGAGTTTGGATTCATTAGGGCTTTTCTTTCTGGGCGTCGCAATTTTCACAAACAATAGTGTATATTTATAGCGGCTTATCTTCACATTCTTATTACAATAATATAATTTTTCATTTAAAATGTCTATAATACCTCCAGAATGCTTAAAATCTCGTAGCGCTTTCACAATTCATTTATTAATATTCTAACAAATTCACACATTTAAGGTTAAAAACATTTGGTTGTACAATAGTAAATAACACATACTTAGTCAAATTCTACTGCAACTTACATTCCAATTCAAAACCNAAAATTCCACTGCAACTTACATTCCAATTCAAAACCCTTCAAACACACTACTTTATAGAACACAAATGCAAAATATAAAAGTTTGCGCACAACATTTTTCAATAAAATGAGAACATAGCAATTTCCAGAGCAATCAGTTTNGATCAGTTCGTAAGTTATCATAACTAATATTATAAATGTGAAAGTGTGTTTGTTTATTTGTCCTTCTTTCACGTCGCAACGCAGCAACAAATCGACGTGATTGTTTGTACAGAGATAGTTGGAAGGCCGGGAAGTGACATAGACTGCTTTTTTCCCAAAAAATATACAATTCCCTCAGGAAATCTTTTTTAGAATAATAGCGCTCAGTGTACAATGCTGCGTCAAAGTAAGTTGTTAATGTGGGAAGAAAGCACAACGTCACACAAAAACGCGACAGAGGCTCTAAACCGAACTCTACAGGATATACGAAACAATAATGACACTATGGGAGGAATGATTGTATTGCTAGCTGGTGACTTCCACCAAACTCTACCGGTGATTCAGAGGGGCACACCTGAAGATGAAATCAAAGCCTGTCTCAAGTCGTCAAGATTATGGGCAAATGTCAATAAATTCAGCTAAACGACAAGTATGAGAGTGCACCTCTACAATGGCGTTGATACAGGACATTATGCTGATACACTATTAAAAATTGGACATGGGCCTTACAAACAGATGCCGAGGGCTGTGTGTCACTAACGGGGGATTTTATTAATTTGGTGCAGAGTGATACGGAACTGATTGCTAGCGTTTACCCAGATCTACAAAGAAAGTAAAAGAGCGATTCTAGCACCAAAAAATTATATCTTTAGTGCTCTTTTCTGTGTTTATGATCAGTGTCTCTCTACTAACAACTACCGTTATTTCTCCCTATACGTTTGTTACTATAACCACTCGAGCAACATTCAATGACGAAGTTTTTCACCTTGCACTCATTTACATTAAAAGCAAGTACAGACATTGTCAGGAAAAAGTATCTATAAAAAGCACGGACTTTATTAAACAAAATCCTTAACAATAATTGTGTAGTCCACGCGAGCGGAACCACTGGCACAGTTAGAACATTAATAAAGAAGGCATGTCGCACAATTACCTTCCAAAACATTGCACGAGTTCTTAGCCTGCTTTATTTGTAAAGATATGCTTACGATATCACTTCCCCATCTGTGTGGCTGTGTGTATCTGTGTGTTGCCCCACCCCACCCCCTATAAATGTTTAAACTATTGAACTGAATTTCGCCAATCTCGCTACACGTATAGAACTTAGTAAGGACATCCAACTTTATGAGTTTTCTAGTAATTACTGTGCTCGTTTTTTTAAATGGTGGTCATTTTAATATTAAGGGCACAATTTCACATCTCGGAAAACATTTTAATAACTTTAAAAAATCATATTTTAACCATTTATAATATATAATATTTAATTAAGGAAGTTAAATTGTTAATAGTCCGGCATTTTGGTAAATAGCACGACATGAAAAAACCAATATTTTACATAATATTTTGAAACCACTCAATAAATTTTCACCAAATTTTGCAGGTAGCTAACACTGAGGGTTGCCATGTTAGCAAAGGCCTATGCGTTTTTAATGGATTAGGCACTAATTTTCGACATGTCATATAAATATTCTAAGATAATTTGTTATATATACAATAACATTTCGACAAAACTTGGTATGCTGTATGCGAATCAAAGATGGCGTCCCATTTTCACATATTTGATTTAAGTGTTTACGAAAGTAACTTTCAACATTGTGGCCATATATGTAGGTATATTATATTATATGTTATTTATACAATATAGTTTCGGCAATATTGAACAACCATTAAATGGTAAAGGAATCAACGATACGCATTAAAATTGCTGATGGATAAACTCTTCGGTCCACCATTTCATAAAATAGTGTCTGAAAAATAAAATGATTTGCCATATCTCGAAAAATAATCAATCGATACCTACAAAATTGGGCAAACATGGAATACTACAGTACGCCACGTAAAGTAATGTATTTTAAGGGTTTCGACACATATTTTCAAAATTACAGCCATTTAAACATATTGTATCATTATGCTATATCTATGAGTCCATTATGCCAAAGTTCATCCTAAATTTGTGTGCAGGCAGTTGCCTATAACCATCAAACACGTCAGCACAGAGGCCCCTGTGTTCCAACATTCTGCTAGACAGCATCACTTGTGTGTCATATCTCGGGAAACAAACAACCAGATTTGGAAAACCAACTGCTACTACAGTAGCCCACGTAAACTGATGGGTTTTAGGTCAACCAGACACTTATTTTAGAAATGAAAGCAACATAAATATTTTTCGTATCAAGCATGTTCCTTTTATCTTTGTCTTATAGTATGGCTTACAGCATAATATTTACTTACATACGCATACAGAGTAAAATAGGTTAATTAGTTATATTCGTTACTTCTTGTTAATTTCGCTGTGGTCATGACTTTATGTACTCCAACAGGTGGTAACGTTGGAAGTTACGCAGTAATATGCAGTGATACAGTTAAATTATCGTGAAATAGTCATGGTTAAAACTGTGCTACACTTAAGGGGCCCGCCTGTATGTAGCGTTTTTCACCTTTTTTGGCCCAGAAGCACGGGAGCTATAAGGGCTACCCTGTCACGCGCTACAAGAGCGCCATCGCCGTTACGCGCAGGGCTCTGAACTGGCGTGCAGTGATCTCGTGGTGCTGCGTGTACCTATGGCACTTCCAGCAGTGAACCTTTCATTTTATTGATCATAATTCTGTAGTAAAATTCAATACAGGCTCACGTCGTAGTTTGGCTCGCGTACGGCTAGTATGTTTAAAGATACGGCAGTCGGAAAAATAAGTTTTTAACTATATTGGAGTGCTTCTAAATTAATATTCACAGCTTGCGTGGTAACTTTAAAGTATCATTCCTTCCTCGTGTGGGGTATCATGTCTTTCTGTAGGTAAGCATACTGAGAGCACGCTTGATTGTTTCGTCAATTAGGATTTCAAACACTCTGCAACGCAGTTCAAGCGACAGGCAGACGGAACCCTAAATGGTTGACCTCGGGCGTTGTCCGACACGGGGGTTCAGCAAGCTGTTACAACACCTGCTACAGATCGTCCCCGTGTGCTCGGAGCACGCTGATGGCGAGGTGAGATCTGGACCGGTGCCCACATGTGAACAGGCAGCCAATGGCAGGGCGCACAAAGTTCACGAGGCAAGGAGCCAGGGCCTAGGGCGCGCGGATCGGGCTCGGGAACGACGTGCACTAAGCTGAGCAGCCTCGCGCTCACGTTGCTCACAGTACGGACATTTCCGCGCTCGTATGGGGAAAACCCGTTTTTGAAAGTATAAATATATACGGAAAATTTGAGGATATACGGTCCGTACTCTAAGGGTACAGAAATTTTCAGTTGTAAATACCTTGGTTTCGGCAGTTCATAACAATTTTTTTTGTACTGATAATAGCCTCTTACTTTGAGTAATAAGTATTTTAGATACACTAGCTATGAATAGCGCATTCTTAAAATAAGAATGGTAATAGCGTATTTTCGTTATAGTTATTTATCTGTTTTGAATAAGTGGATTAGCAAAAGAATTTGTTCTTTTTGAGTTACTATATGCTTGGTTACAGAAGTTTTGCTATNGTTTTGAATAAGTGGATTAGCAAAAGAATTTGTTCTTTTTGAGTTACTATATGCTTGGTTACAGAAGTTTTGCTATTTTATCTGAAACTTTAACAAATTAATATTAAAGGTATTAAAACGTTTTAGTTTTTTTTCAGTGGATGCTGTAAATTTTAATTAAATAAAAACTTGTTTAAATAAATCAGTGTTTATAAGCAAGTACAGTTTTTTAAACGTTCTTTCATAGACTAAAATGTGTGTAAATATAGATTTACAATAATGTATTTTTCTAGTATATTTTTATGTGTACATTATTGTTACGATGAGTCGAAAATTTTGCATTTATGAGCCACTTAAACTAATTGGAACTAGTTGGCAACCCTACTTTAATCGCGTCCACGCCATGACGAGGTCGAACAACAGCTACGAGAGTCGAATCGGTGCCACCTCGTCGAGACCAGAGCTAGTTGAGTATCGCACTTTCGATATATCGGTAGTAGTATAGCAATGATGAATACACGCGATTCATACATACCACACACTGACAACGTCTATGATGACTTGTGCAATTCAGCTTGACAATACTTTATCACTTAGGCCTAGGCTGGAATCACAAACACCGCACTTAGGTCTACCAGGCGTAGTGTCATGGTGGATTGATCTCTTACGTTTTGGATTAAATTAGTTTTGACTTCACTTTTATTTTAGAAAGGATATAGATAATTTAAAACACAGAAATCAAACTAATATCGTACTAAATTGCTTCAATGATCACACGTGTATTAAAGGGGTAAAATGTTTAACTTGAAACTCCAGAAAATAAATACAACAATTTTCTTGCAAGCCACAACAAAATTCGTAATACCAGCCGCAATAAAACAAAATATGTGTGTTCACCCTTCGACAAAGCGATGATGTGAAATTCCCGGACACAAACATATTATTCAATGTTAATAAACATAAAGGAAGGTGATACTAGTTGCCCATAAATTCGAAAATTAATTCAATTATACGTAAATACGTATAAAATTACTAGAAATAATTTTCATAATATTGAGTCAACATTAGTCTATGTATTGCAGATGGTATTTACAAACTTAATTTTTTATTCATTAATAGCAATTTTTGAATATGTCTTTATTATTTCCGAAGTTTCTAATGAACCAGGAACTTCATTAAACTTAATATCTGGGAGCAAAACAAATAAATTACAACACAAATGTGTACGTTCATGTTAATTTCGCCATCTTAAACTGAAGATGCAATATAATATATCAACTGATTCAAATTATTTATTCAGATATAGATAGTATTATATTATTCAATTTTGTATGTTTTGGCTACTTTGTGTAGCGTTTGCCGGCATAAATTAAAATTTGTCTAAAAGAAGTTTTCGTCGATGTCGACATTGTTTTTCCCTCTGCTTCTCGTGGTATCGACACGTATGTAGGTATTCCAGGAGCACTACCTTCCTAAACTTGGATTCGTAGGAAATTATGAAAATTTCGAACTTATTATGTTGGCCGAAATTAATAAGCCATCATCAACAATGTAAACAAAATTAAGGTTAATTCTACTCAGGCTAGGAACAAAACGACTTTTCTTATCGGAGAGTTTGGCATAGGGAAAATTACCGCCGCTAGGTAAGCGCTAGTGTTCCACTCTGAATTACAATTTTAAGCTACGTGAAAAAAAAATATATATGTTTCACTTAGTTAAGTAGTTATTTTATATTAAGTTAATTTTTATTTCAATAATTTGGTTTTTTAACGTAGAAAATATAAAAAAATCCTAGTGCTTACCTAGTGGCCAAAAAAATTAGTTGCCATCTACTAGCATTGATATTCTCAACTTGAGTAAGATAAACCTTAACAAAAGCAACACACAGGTCATATTCCGTTACTTCTTCAATGCGTAAAATGCGCAAACAGGTTGTTCCGTTACCTGTCTAGAGGCGCATCAATGCGCATCATACATCACGCCACTTCTGGTCAATGTTACATATCAAATGCACTTCGTCTGGAACACAAATACTTCTAGAGCTGACTTCACGTTACCGCGAGCTAATGGTGGGGTTAGAAAGCTGAAATATCATTAACTTTACCATAAGTTGGTTTTCGCTTGTGTTCAGAAGAGGTATTTGTGTTGTTTTCAATATGGCTAAGTTACGTTGCGTACAAAAGGTCCATTGCTGTACATTTCCCATCTTTATTTCCAACCAAAAGGCGCGCGGTTATTGTTCCGTTGCCTTGTGTTATCAAGAAATTTCTTTATAACCGAATAACACCGCACGAGTTATCTAGCAACTACGTTAGTGGAGGCAATCGAACACGGTCATACAGACGTTATCAAATACAACATTATTTATACTCGCACAACAAGCAGCCTAAGCACCAGAGTTAACAACTTTGCAACAAATACTAATTATTATGTTATTTCAGGATAATAATTATCTTCTTTTTTAACGTAATGCAATTAATGTGAACGGTTAAGGAATCGGGGTGTGCTCTACAGCCAAACTCGTTGCAACTTTATCTCCTCCTCCTCCACACATCGGTTTATTATGTGGCGTTATGTGTTCGCAGAGACATCCTTCTGATTCTCATACTTTTGAGTTAAGCAGGAGATAACATTTCATAGCTTTAAATTTTTTCCTGTTTCTTTGAAATTTTCCAGAGTTTTGACATCCATCCAGAGACCTATCAAGGGTATCGTTTACCTGCATCTTTAACAGTAATGCAAAATTTTAAATACATGTGTTTTTACAGAAACGAGTGCCCGATATGCTGATCTTCGAAATTAAGACACACTTCAGACAATGGCTGTCGAGTGCTTCCAAAACATAACACTCATTAGTAAACGCCATTTAGGATCACTCTTTTTGAAATAAGTCAAAACGGCTTTTGTAAATTGGTTTTATCTCAAAATGTACTGGGTATACACTTACATAAACCCTGGAGTGCCTTGCACTGAAGCGTACTGCAGACTTTCCACCAATGCAGTAATAAAACCACCTCTCTAAATCCCGTATTTTACACGCAGCAGAACGGGAACACTACACGCCAGTTCTGAGCCTTTCGCGTAGATGCGACGGCGCGCTTAAAGAGCTTGGCAGCGACGCCCTTATCGCCACCGCGCTACTGAGCCTCAAACGCGGTAGCAGCTCAGGAGATTGAGCACGAGGCAAACGCGCATTGTAAAAGGTCTCTCTTAGTTATAGAATGTTCACGGTTAAGGTGGCCGCCTGGTTTAAGGAGTTATGCTCGTCTGAGGCCTAAAATCTCGGGAGCGCTAGAGCCGACCGAGACATGAGCATCAACTCTCTCGTCGCCTCTACCGCAAAGCCTGAACTGGTGTGCAGTCTTACCGTCAATAACGCGCCTCTATGAGCCTTTCAGTGGACGCCCTACCATAATATGACGTATTAATAAAAAAAAATGTTTGATGCACGTCCATATCAGATTTTTAATATTTTTTTTTCGGAATGTTCATTACTTAAAATGACCGTGAAAACACATGTTCGAACCATTTCCACTATAAAATAAAAATTCTTTAGATAGAAATTGAGTATAACGTGTACAGACGCGTAACGATTCTTAAATGCCATTCGTAAGCAAACCTCACTCAGACACGTAGGACGGGTTTTTAATAAATCGTTTTCTGCTGGAGCTCTGCACACTGTCCGTGTTCGGTGGTCTACCAGGCGGCCACCTTTATCGAGCACTTTTGAAAGCCGTGCTTAGGATCTACTTTTTTCTTATTTTGTATACTTCTGTCATATGGAAGATTAACATTGCCAAAGACTGTTTCACATTGTTCATGCCTCATCCAAGTGAAAACATGGGACTTTTAGTAAAGTAAATTTGTTGATAACATCCACAGTTATGTGATTTTATTGGTGGAAATGTATACAAATGTTCAATGCACGCTTCTAGAGGCTATTCGAGGTAAAGTGAGGCCTTTTAAAAGCCCTCTCATTTGGAATAATAGTCAATACATATATTATTTTAGCCTTTTACTTAAATATCTGAGTGCGATAGAGTATACAGATACTGTTTATTAATTCCATGGCAATATTTATTTTAAGAAGTTGTTATAGGATTTAAAAAATGTCTAAAAGAAATAGGTAACTGGGGCCTCAAAAGTACTTTTCCAAAAACAGCCTATAGCATAGTTCCGCTCGTTTAAGGATATTATATTGTAAGATACAGCAGCCTGCACAAGCCGGCAGCTACTCGCCAGACAAACAGGGAATATTTCGCAGCTTGCGGTAAGCAAGCAGACACGAGGCCCCAATCCAGAGGCAGTCAGTGATTGGGTATGATCACATCGAAACGACCACCACGCCATTTCGTATCTGTGTACTTATATACTCTCCAGCGAGGCTTTGATTTTCAATGTCCGGTCATGAAGTTTGAAAAAATAATATTTATATAAGCTGTTCACAGTTAAGTGATCACTATTGAGGCCTCATGCTACTTATTCCTCTCAGTCATTTTATATACTTTAACCAAATTTTTAAATAAATATTACCATGTCAGTAATGAACACAGTGTGTACATTCCACAGCGTTTGGAAGTTAACGTCTAAGGCTAAAATAAAACATATTTATTGACTATTGTCCCTAATGGAGGGGCTTCCAAAAGTGGTCAGTTTGCCGTGAACCGCCTCTAGCAATGACTTCCATGATGACGGAACGTCTCCTACTGAGGGGGTATGAAGCAGGTGGCAGGCAGGTGACAAGGCCAGGCCTGGTTGCAGTGCTGGCAGGCAGGTGACAAGGCCGGGCCTGGTTGCAGTGCTGGCTGGCAGGTGACAAGGCCAGGCCTTGATGCAGTGCTGAAGCGGAGCAGCGCCGTGATATGAGCCGAGCTACCAGGCGACCGTGTGACCTGCATGCGTGCCAAGGAGTATTGATCACCACCTGTTGCCTACCGCTACCATTATTCAGGGGACGGCAGCACAACGTGCCGCTGAACGCTGCCGCTGGCCGCCACCGCAGTCGAACACACTCTCAGTAGTGTAGCAGAGAGGTTTCCGACTACCTGCCACTTCAAATGCAATGCACGGTGTTTCAAATTCACGTTTCCCCCCCACGAAACGATTACACGTGCGTCCAATGTGTAGTTCTACGGAGAGAACACTTACTTCAGACGAGGGCTGTTGAGTAATTTTAAAACGCCACCCACATTAGGAACACTATTTCTGAGTACTCCATACCGGCTTAAACCGGCTTTTCCAAACCGCTCTATCTCAAAGTAAGCGCATCAGATACATACAAATTATTCAAGCGCTCTGCACTGGATCATCTTTCAAACTTTCAACCAATAAAAGAATAGTGCCCGCTGAAAGTGCCATTGGTACACGTTATGAGACAAGTACACTGCCTTGGGCTTAGTGATACACGTGGCAGCGTCTTCCTTATCNAGTGCCATTGGTACACGTTATGAGACAAGTACACTGCCTTGGGCTTAGTGATACACGTGGCAGCGTCTTCCTTATCGCTCCCGCGCTTCTCGGCCTCAACTGCAGAAAAAAGACGCAGGTGTGCGGGAGTCTAAACATATTGGTCTTGAGAGAAGCGAGGTGGGGACGTAGCAGCGTCTGAACGCAAGGGCAGGGTAAACGGGAAATCCCCAAGATAAACCGCCGAACAGCGAAAGAACAAAGACAAAGTGTTAATTTCGACATACATCTGTTTCACTCTGCATACAGATAATATATAAAAAAATTTCAAAACTTCTTAAGAAAAGGGATTTTAACACGAAACAAAATGTTTCACCCCATCACCACGCTAGCCACTTGTTTACCAGCTCGATTTATTGCACACTCATTTTGAGGTTACACAAGACTGGCAGATGTGAAGTGTCGATATGGCATAACGACGCATACTGGCGTACATGAATTCACACTCATCCTTACCCGGGACTCGAACCTGAAACATTTCCACGCCATAAAGACGGCACACAACATAGTTCTCGAAGTAAGTTCACCAATTAGAGAAATAAAAACTTTCGTTACAACCAATTAATAAAAACACTTATATCTGTGAAAAATTTAAAATCATGAAGGAACCTCAAAATGGATGGAAATATATTAATTTGTTCCAGACATTATTAATAACACTACAAAGATAAGATAACAGTTGCAGAGAGATGTAACAAACATTACTTACAAAAACTCAGTATGTTACAAAGCCTCCTCGATCAGTGGCGTACTTAGACAAGATAAGATAACACTTGCAGAGAGATGTAACAAACATTACTTACAAAAACTCAGTATGTTACAAAGCCTCCTCGATCAGTGGCGTCCTTAGACACCAGTTAAGGAAAGTGTTGCTTGGAGACGAAGGGCATTGCGTATTACTAACAAATCACATGCTTACAAGTAAGGAACGAGTTTTAATACTACATATAAATATCCGAAGGTGCTTGGTGGATAGCTTATAAAAACATTATTTTTCATATTCCTATTACTATATTAAATATTATTATTATAACTGCAATATTAACAATTGAGTAGCCTACTTGGTGTCAAGGATAATATAATAGCCAGTGTAAAATCAAGAACGAAGGAGGGGCTGAACCCCCCTTAGCCCAATACCCTGTGTCCGCCACGTACCGCGGTAAAAGCGGCTACGTGCCGTAGCGCGACATCGAACAGATTTCCGTACAAGCAAAGCGGGGTACAGTGTTACAACTTGGTGACTTTACTGCGACGAGAGAATGTCAGACCATTTTGTGTTCATGATGCTTACGCTAACCTTTATCTATGCATAGGTCAGTGATCGCTTTCAAATATAAATTTGTCAATTTTATTTTGCTTTGCGTTAGTTCCAATGTTTTAAAATAAAACAATTTAATTTTACTATTTTCAATTAAATACCATACATCCTTTGTAATTACTTCCGGTCAACATTTGTGCATATTTTCGTACGTAAATTTTCCTTATGGAATTACCTCTCGAATGTTGTATTGTACATAAGATAATCTATCTACCGTACATAGCCTCTAGAAGCGTGTATTAAACATTTCTATATTTTTTCACAAATAAAATTACATAACTGTGGATGTTATCAACACATTTACTATCCTAAAATGTATGTTCTTAAAGAGTGAAACAGAACAGCCAAAATTTAACAACGAAAAACCACATATTTTCAAATCCTGTGTATTACCAATCAGTATTATGCATTAGGCTTTCAGTAAAAGCAATACGCTTTTCAATAAACACAAAATGCTTTTAATCCCAATAATTTTACCGGAGTTTCTGTAGGTTCTCTTTTCTATGTTTTACAATTAAAGCTTAGTATATTTCATTTGTTTTCCATTAATCCCATTTTTCACTTGGATGAGGCATGAATAATGTGAAACAATCTTTGGAAAATTTAATCTTACATATGACAGAAGTATACAAAATAAGAAAAAAGTTGATCCTTAGCACGGCTTTCAAAAGTGCTCAATTAAGGTGGCCGCCTGGTAGGCCGCCGAACAATGTGCAGAGCTCTAGCAGAAAACGTTTTATTAAAAACCCTTTTAACGTTGCTCAGTGAGGTCTGTTTAGGTCTGTTTACGAATGGCAATGATAGTGAAAATGGTTCGAACACGTTTTCACTGTAATTTTTAGGTATGAACATTGATTCAACATTCGTTATTATTTGTGTACTATCTACTATTTATATAGTTCATTCACGGTTACTTCTAACTTTCTTGAAGCCCTGCTAATGTTCTACATCCAGGATATTCCTCTCCCTCATGCAAACAAAAACTAACGGAGAATAGATGATTGCATCAATGGGACATCGCACAGCATGAGTGCGTGTTTCGTGAACTACTTTTTTGCATGAGAACTCTTTCTTATACTAGGCATTATCTCCCTGTTTGTATTTAAATTTAATGTAAATAAAATGTTATAATTTGTATNGAACTCTTTCTTATACTAGGCATTATCTCCCTGTTTGTATTTAAATTTAATGTAAATAAAATGTTATAATTTGTATAGAAAATATGGATCAAAGTTCAATTTAACCCAATTTAACGTACGTTTATGTTAACACAAATATAAAACGTTTGTGANGAGAAATAAAAACTTACGTTACAACCAATTAATAAAAACACTCATATCTGTGAAAAATTTAAAATCATGAAGGAACCTCAAAATGGATGGAAATATATTAATTTGTTCCAGACATTATTAATAACACTACAAAGATAAGATAACACTTGCAGAGAGATGTAACAAACATTACTTACAAAAACTCAGTATGTTACAAAGCCTCCTCGATCAGTGACGTCCTTAGACACCAGTTAAGGAAAGTGTTGCTTGGAGACGAAGGGCATTGCGTATTACTAAAAAATCACATGCTTACAAGTAAGGAACGAGTTTTAATACTACATATAAATATCAGAAGGTGCTTGGTGGATAGCTTATAAAAACATTATTTTTCATATTCCTATTACTATATTAAATATTATTATTATAACTGCAATATTAACAATTGAGTAGCCTACTTGGTGTCAAGGATAATATAATAGCCAGTGTAAAATCAAGAACGAAGGAGGGGCTGAACCCCCCTTCGCCCTCTACCCTGTATCCGCCTCGTACCTCGGTAAAAGCGGTTACGTGCCGTAGCGCGACATCGAACAGTTTTCCGTACAAGCAAAGCGGGGTACAGTGTTGCAACTTGGTGACTGTACTGCGACGAGAGAATGTCAGAACATTTTATGTTCATGATGCTTACGCTAACCTTTATCTATGCATAGGTCAGTAACCGCTTTCAAATATAAATTTGTCAATTTTTTTTTGCTTTGCGTTAGTTTCAATGTTTTAAAATAAAACAATTTAATTTTACTATTTTCAATTAAATACCATACATCCGTTTGTAATTACTTCCGGTCAACATTTGTGCATATTTTCGTACGTAAATTTTCCTTATGGAATTACCTCTCGAATGTTGTATTATACACAAGATAATCTATCTACCGTGTATAGCCTCTAGATGCGTGTATTAAACATTTCTATAATTTTTCACAAATAAAATTACATAACTGTGGATTTTATCAACACATTTACTATCCTAAAATGTATGTTCTTAAAGAGTGAAACAGAACAGCCAAAATTTAACAACGAAAAACCACATATTTTCAAATCCTGTGTATTACCAATCAGTATCATGCATTAGGCTTTCAGTAAAAGCAATACGCTTTTCAATAAACACAAAATGCTTTTAATCCCAATAATTTTACCGGAGTTTCTGTAGGTTCTCTTTTCTAGGTTTTACAATAAAAGCTTAGTATATTTAATTTGTTTTCCATTAATCCCATTTTTCTTTTGGATGAGGCATGAATAATGTGAAACAATCTTTGGAAAATTTAATCTTACATATGACAGAAGTATACAAAATAAGAAAAAAGTTGATCCTTAGCACGGCTTTCAAAAGTGCTCAATTAAGGTGGCCGCCTGGTAGGCCGCCGAACAATGTGCAGAGCTCTAGCAGAAAACGTTTTATTAAAAACCCGTTTAACGTTGCTGAGTGAGGTCTGTTTACGAATGGCAATGATAGTGAAAATGGTTCGAACACGTTTTCACTGTAATTTTTAGGTATGAACATTGATTCAACATTCGTTATTATTTGTGTACTATCTANTTCGTTATTATTTGTCTACTATCTTCTATTTCTATAGTTCATTCACGGTAACTTCTAACTTTCTTGAAGCCCTGCTAATGTTCTACGTCCAGGATATTCCTCTCCCTCATGCCAACAAAAACTAACGGAGAATAGATGATTGCATCAATGGGACATCGCACAGCATGAGTGCGTGTTTAGTGAACTACTTTTTTGCATGAGAACTCTTTCTTATACTAGGTATTATCTCCCTGTTTGTATTTAAATAAAATGTAAATAAAATGTTATAATTTGTAGTCTTTTATACCTAGTTTCAAGTTAAATTGGGTTAAATTGCATGCAAAATGTTAACACAAATATAAAACGTTTGTGATATATGACATATTTAGGAAGCAACCAAGAATTTCATATATGGAGTGATTTTTTAAAGGTTTGATAGAATAAATGTGGAAAAAAGGCGAACATACTATAGTATAATTTATATTGTGACTTGCAAAAAAATATTATTTTTCCCCGGCAGTTTCTAGTTAAAAACTTATAAAGGTAGTGAAGTTTTAACATTTAATCAATGCTTCAAAAGCTATTGTTTATGCTGTGACGTGCAAAAAATTCCATTAAAAGTTTTTGAAATTGAACTTCTTGCAAGAAAAATCTATGAATTCAAGATGGCGGGGGTTGCTCGCCCTTAGGCACGGATTTTCTTTGACGGCTCACACTTCCAGGCTCACGAATCTCGCATAACTTGACCTTTTATTCTTCCTGCTTGTAATTTCCGCCACCCCATTTAACTAGAGGGCTAGGAAACCACCACTGGAGCGAGTATCGCAGTGATTGATGACTGCAGGTTGTGTTTCTGGGATGGGCGTGCGAACTACAACTTGATGGAAGCCCGTGACCGGAAATATTCCTTGTCGATCTCTCGTGGTGATTAATCGCCCTTCGCCATCAAGATGTTCCGCTTCGTTCCCTTCGCGGCAGGAGGACGTTTTGTTGTGCTCAACGCGAATTACACATTCGTACACCAATCATTGAGCATTTTTCGAGCAGTCAATAAATACCCTAGTATGGCGCAGTGAGAGCGGTGGTTATGGATATTCGCTACGTAGCTGGGCTGGTAGGGTGTAATTTGTCGTCGACAGCGAGGTCATTACAGAAGTAGCAAGTTCCTCAGAGAAGGAGGTCTGGGGAAGGAATAGGTCATGGCCTGTAAAGGCTCTTAACGGCAACCTGAGCACTTTTTTGGCCCTGATAAAGATCTTCTTGTATTTACATTGTGTATTCTTCCACCATAATTGAAATCAATGTTGCCATGGGCCTGGTCAATGTGATCATTGTTAAACTTACATGCATTAAAATAACAGAAAGCATAAAAGAGCATTTCAGTATTCATAAATGTTTATTTAACAATTAAATGTTAAGACATGTAAATACTTTCTCTCCGTGGCGCCGTTGCCAACATTACTGGGCGTTTGCCAGAGAGTGCACCTTTTAAAGAAAATGCAAATAGAAGAAGTGACATTTTTGAAACATTGATTTCTAAAGTACTCGAACAACTGTGAACAGAATGTTGTAAGAAACACTGCAATAAAGTATTTGCAAATACAACACATCAGTGAGTACATATAATGAGAAAGCGCGAATGGTTAAGTTTTTCTACTGTGGCATCCTACATTTGTTGAAGAAAGAATCAAATGTGTAGGTAAGTTCTCTACTGTGTATGCTAGTGACACTCAACATTCATATATTTACAGCCTCATATGTGGTGTTATTTATATAAACTGTATTGTGTTAACAGCTTCCATTGCAGTTTATGATGTACACAAGAATATTTTACAGTGAACCATTACAGCATTCGCCTACAGTGATGTCTGGAAACCATGTTAAACCGAAATCGGGGTGAACGAACCAGGAATCCAATCCGTGTCGTACCGAATGGAAACCCAGAGTGTTTCCACTGCACCAAGTCACTCGGTACGGATGTTTGGAATCCCATGTCCAAATAAGTGACATATTGCAAAAATTCACAAATTTACACTTTCCCCAAACAACTATGTTTAATCCACAACGTCCCACGATTTTCTTGAAAAGAGCATTTCTCATACTGCTTTGTATGCCTTAATTAAAAAGATGTATCTCTTAAATAAAACAGTTACTCGCTATTAATTTGCACATGGTTTAACGTTAGTGAAATTGTACTTGGATAAAACCGAGTTACAACTTCTTCAGCGGAAAGAACAATGCCAGAATTATTTCTTGTTTTTTAGTTAAAATTATTTCACTCATAATATTTGCAATACTTAAACTCTTTCATTCTTATTGTAGACAAGTGTCTACATGTTGCACGGGAAAATTATATTTGACAGGTACTGCACACTGTGAGGCTCAGTACCCAATGATCTTTCCTGGAGATAACTGATTCGAAAACAATGCTACTGTTCTATGTTATGACAGGTTCATATCAATGATCACCCAACACAAAGACTACAGCTTATTAGTTGTGATAACAAGTATGATATTTGCCAGCATAAGAGAAGCACGCGTGAAAAATTTCTCATATCAACACCTAAAACCACAAATTAATGTTAGAATGAAAGAGCAAGTGAATAAGAACTATATTGTTAGCTAACATTTCTGTGATATTTGTTTCAATTATTTGTTAGAAAATACCCAGTTAACCTTATAAAATTGCATACATTTGACTATTTTAATAACTTAAATCCAGTAAATTGTACAGAACTTTCTCCGAATTTACTAAACGTTTTTTAATCACTCACCCAACAAATTCCTACAAATTACGTGACAGAAACACGTGGTTTCTTTGGAAGTGATACTTGTGACATATCAAGTTCTGGCAACATTTAACAGTGTCCAGAATGTTTGAAATGTTGCTGTATATGCCTTTTTTAAGGTAAACACTTCAATCGTTTGCTATAAATGTTAGGGCAAATGCCTATAGGACAAAATCCTAATGGCCAAACCCCTATTGGCAAACGTCGCTTATGATAATTGCCTGCATGTATTGGTTTTCCGAATATGCCTTTAGTGCAACCGAAGTTTACAGAAACGCCTATGTACTCCTACAGGTCTGCCGAGAGAAGGGGACTACTAAAAGGTTTGACGGGAAGTTGCAGAAAAAAATACGAAAGCTAGCATGTGCGAGGTACGAGCGGTTTTTGGAAGGAAAATATAAGGATTCTCTTAGATGGTATACTAAAGCTCGCATAGCACAACTAACCGTGTTGACACCCAGATAGCGACTGCATCCCTCCTCTAGACTGTACTGGCTGGGTAGCTCCTAGGGTCGCCTGGTCTAAGGTTGTAGGGTGACCTTGGCATTCCTTCAGCTGTGCGCATTCACCCCTGTATGCCGTGTCTGCCTGCTGNGGTCTAAGGTTGTAGGGTGACCTTGGCATTCCTTCAGCTGTGCGCATTCACCCCTGTATGCCGTGTCTGCCTGCTGCTGGCCGCTGGGCGAGTGCGTGGGAAACTTTGTGTCGCAGGCGCTGCCAGCTGGTGGATGGTGGCATGCTGCTGCCGGGTGGGGCCCAACTGGGTCAGCCAGCAGGTTGTTCGCCATAGTGTACGCAGGTTTGAGGCGATCAATGGTGGCAGTGACGTGCCGCTCGTGTATCTTAAGGTTCGCCATATTTGGCATGCGATGAGGACTGGGAAGGGGCTCTCGTCTGGCAGGTGGACAGATCCACGAGACCCCTCACAGCGAACGAAAACCTCGGTGGCAGTCCGGAGGTTCTTGAAAACGAACGGGCGTAGTTCACCATGAAATTAACCGTTCATCGGCCGTAGGTCCTGGAAGTGCAGGCGGAGGTCAGTGGCGAATCCCGGAGCATTGATGTGGCGGTAGTCCGGGAAGGCGCCGAGATTTTCCCCAGGTAGTCTCAGTGACTGGCCATAAACCAGGTTGGCTGCGGAGGTGCGGAAGTCACCCCACCAGGCAGCCCTGATGCCTAGGAGAATTGTGGGCAGCAATGTAGCATGTCAGCAAATGGCTACCTTGAGCTGGTGGTGGAACTTCTTCACCATGCCATTGGAGGCTGGATTATAGGCTTTAGTCCGAATGTGTGATGTTCCTGCCAAGTTGGCCAGGTCCTTGAATGGATACGACTCGAGCTGGCGGCCCTGGTCGGCAGTGATCGGTAGCAGAATACCGAATCTTGCTATCTATATGGTGTCGAACGTTCTTGCCATTGTGACTTCCTCGAAATTCTCCACCAGCACTTCCTCTGGCCAGCGGCTGAAACTTTCAATTATGGTGAGGCAGTAGCAGAAGCCTTGGGACGATCGCAAGGACCCGACTAGGTCTATGTGTACCTTGTAGAATATAGCTGATGGTGGCAAGAATGACCAAACTGGCAANATCGCAAGGACCCGACTAGGTCTATGTGTACCTTGTAGAATATAGCTGATGGTGGCAAGAATGACCAAACTGGCAAGGAGACATGCTGGGAAATTTTTGCCTGTTGACAAGGGTGACAGGCACGTGCCCAACATCGGCAGTCCAACTTGATCGATGGCCATAAAAACCATAGTGTGGCCAGCTGCACTGATGTGATGATACCATTATTGGGCGAGCTGGTAAACCATATCGAATGCCGTGCGACGGAATGCGGGAGTGATGAATAGCCGCATTGTTGGTGTGAAAACGTTGCAGTACTTGTCAAGTTGTGACTCCAGCAAATGGACTTTCGTCATATGCAGACCAGTGTCCTTCCACAGGAACTTTTGCAATTCTTGGTCGGCCACCTACGACTCTGCGAAAGCTCGGTAATTCAGTGTGGAAGTTATGGCTTCTGTGCATGACAGGTTGTCGGCAATGGTGTTGGCCGACCTGGGGATGTGCCAGATGGTGAAATGGCTGATGATGTCCAGGTGTCGGGTATGGTGGGGGTGCACTTGTCGGTGTTCTGGGCGAAAGCAAAGACAAGTGGCTTGTGATCTGTGAATACGGCGAAGTCGCCGCCCTCAACCAAGTGGCGGAATTGTTGGTGGAGCGCCTGGTAGATGATACGATGTTCCCTATTATAAGCGACGTACTTCTGTTGGGCTGGGTTGAGATTCTTGNGTGGAGCGCCTGGTAGATGATACGATGTTCCCTATTATAAGCGACGTACTTCTGTTGGGCTGGGTTGAGATTCTTCGAGAAAAATATCAACGGTTGCCAGGCTCCTTGCACCTGCTGCTGTATTACTGCCACGACTGGAAAATCGGGGGCATTGGTCATGATGGCCAGTGGGGTCTCTGGGANGTGGAGCGCCTGGTAGATGATACGATGTTCCCTATTATAAGCGACGTACTTCTGTTGGGCTGGGTTGAGATTCTTGGAGAAAAATATCAACGGTTGCCAGGCTCCCTNAGATGATACGATGTTCCCTATTATAAGCGACGTACTTCTGTTGGGCTGGGTTGAGATTCTTGGAGAAAAATATCAACGGTTGCCAGGCTCCCTGCACCTGCTGCTGTATTACTGCCACGACTGGAAAATCGGGGGCATTGGTCATGATGGCCAGTGGGGTCTCTGGGACATTATGGTTCAGTAGGGAAGGTGAAGCGAGACTATTTTTACTGTTCTCAAAGGCCTTGTCACTCTCCGGGATCCACACCAGTGGTGCTCTGCCCTTGATAAAGCCCCTCATGAGCTCATGCAGGGGAGGCTGGACTTCAGCGTCATTGGGTATGAAATGGCGGTAAAAACTCAAGATGCCAGTGAACTGGTGCAACTGTTTCGCCGAAACGAGTATGGGGAAGTTGAGTATGGCATCTACTTATCCAGTAGCCGCTGGGATCCATCAACTGAAATGTTGTGCCCCAGAAATGTGACCCATGACTCACCAAAGATGCACTTGGCTGGGTTGATGATGAGTCCATAGGCCACCAGGCGAGCAAAGAGCTCGTCCGTATGTCATTTGTGCTCTGCATTATCACAGGATGCCACTTATACGTCAAACCAGATATTACACCCACGAATCGAGACCCCGAAGGACCTCATCCATCAATCTCTGGAATATCTGGGCAGGTTTCTGCTGACCGAAGGACATAAATGGGAATTTGTACAGCCAAAAATGAGTTGTGACAGCAATTTTTGGAAATGTCCTGCGTAAAAAATGGGATTTCGCTGTAAGCCCAAACTAGGCCGAGAGTTGAAAAAATTGGTTTTGCCATGCTGGGAATGTGATAAGTCCGGAATATGTGGTATTGGTTACAAGTCTGGAATGGTGTGTGTGTTGAGCTCCCCGCAGTCCCCACAGGATCGACATTATCTTCCTTTCTTAGGCACCATGTAGAAAGGCGACACCCAGAGGCTGCTGGATAGTCACGCCATACCTAGTTTTAGCACCGCCTCGAACTTCCTCCTGACGAAATTCAGCTGATCTGTAGCCAGGCTGCATTGCCTACCATTCACGGGCTGCCCGGCATTAGTGTTCATATGGTGGATGGTGGTGTGCTGGACAGATTGGGGGGCGCTCTAGGAGCAGTTTAGGCTTGCGAATTTGAGGAGCAAACTGGAGAAGTTCACTGATTGGGATAATGTCCTGATGCTGCTGGGGTCACCTGTAGCTTTAGCAACGGACACGGTAGCAATGCGGTAGAGTCCACCAGGTACCGGTACTGAACATCGACCAAGAGACCGTAGCAGTGAAGAAAGTCCGCACTCTTGATGGGTTTGGTCACATCGGCCACCACGAATGGCCACACCAAGTCCCGCCTGAGTCCCAAGTTCAGTGTTGATGTGACTGAGCCATAAGTTGCAATCGGCGAGCCATTAGCAGCAACCAGAGTGTAACTAGACTGAGGGCGCGTGACCAGCAACTGCGAACGCGGGAAGATGCAAATGTTTGCTCAATTGTCGATTAAGAATGACACCTTAGTTCCAGGTTCTGTGATGAACAGACAGCAACCGGAGGGCTGAGAGGGGTCGCTGGCCACCATCAACGCAACCACAGATCGTTACCTGTGGAGTGCAACTGCTTGGCGTGGGCGGCCAGGATGGCGCGACATCGCCGAAGGTGCCCCAATTTCGCGCGCCGATCATGGCGACACTCACCGGGCTCTGCGATCCATACTTTCCAGATCACGTAGGGGTCATCACAGTAGTCAGACGAGAGGAGGTGACTACTAAAAGACTGGTGGCAAGTTACAGAAATAAAAAACTAATACTAGCATGTGTGTGGAACGAGGGATTTATTGAAGAAAATGCTTTCAATTCTCTTACATGGTAGACTAAATCTCGCATAGCACAACTAACCTTGTTGAATCACAGAGAGCAACTGCTTCTTCCCCCCTGGACTATGGCGGTCGGGTGGCTCCTCGGGTGATCTTGGCATTCCTCCAGCTGCGCGCACTGACCACTGCAGACTATATCCGCCTCCTGCAGGCCGCTGGACCAGCGCGTGGTGAACTCCGTCCGGTAGTGGCTGCCGGCTGATGGTTGGTGACATGGCGCCACAGACAGTCTAGGTCACTTATGCAAAACAATGACAATAAACTCCTTTTGGAGAAACTAATTTTGAGGCAAGCAACAAGGCCACATCTTTTAATCCGATTGTACTAACTTTTGACAAATATGTATGTTCCACATGAATATCAATACTATCACAATCACTATAATTGAAAATTACAATGGCCAGTAATGTATCCTTAGTACCAGCATTGTTTGTTCTTAAAACCAGAGCAGCAGGTAGTAAAGAGGATTTTTCTATTTTATAAAAACACGAGTTAATTCCGGTTTTCCTTACCAAGGCCCACGTTTCTATATATTAACCGTGTCATTCCATCAATGTTCCCATTAGGAGGACAATGTACAGAAACATTTTCTGTGAAATCGTTGTTTGCGCGAATACACGTATCTTGGTAGATAAATGTTCCGGAAATACCACTTTTTGCGAGAAAATGTAAAAAACAATAATTTGTGTCACAATCTCTTAAATTTTATTAAATTAATTGTACTAACGGAGAAAAAAATTCGTGTAAATGGCCAAATATCGCTTATTTAAAGCTTGTCTATGCAGTTCCTTCAAGCATGTGCTTCCTCCATGTGCAACATGTCCACTGTAGTGCACACGGTGACTGAGAGTGTGGAGGTGTCGGTAAGAGAAAATCACTATTACACGGACGTAGTTTAATCTGCGGGCTTCCATCGCCTTCCATCTTATCTGTAAACTTCAGCATTTTGGCAGAAACACTGCACTCTTTGCACGTAGGGGCGACCAGGCGCTGGGCGTGCGTGTTAGAGTCGCCCGTATCACTCCCTCTCTTCTTGATCTTGAAAGCGTAGCCTCACAGTACCCTTACTTCATTTTAAATATTGTGAGATCTTCGTGTAGAGGCGTGTGAGGAGCGTTGCTGAAAGACAAAGCTGTGGTTTGAAGAATGTCTGCAGAAATCAAACCAGTGGGAGCTGAAGGACGTTGGAAACTGGCCGTCGCTCGAGCGCCTTCTCGCTTCTCCTATTAGCCACCGCTGCGCCTGGCAGGCAATTTCGCTGGGCGGCGGTGACGGCAATCTNCAGACCACAATTGTTTTATTAGTTTCCACTCCTTTCCCTTCTCCCTCAGACGTTTCCGAACTCGTGTTCTGCGTTCCTTGCTGAGGGCTTGTTATTGAACTCAACACCTACCCGCCTAACCCCCCTCCCCTGCCGTCAAGACGAGAGGCCACAGCCACCACCAATTTATAATTCAAAGCTCCAGGATTGGCAGTCGTTGGCAACTAAATAAGTCCACCCCTCTTCTCCCGAGCCAATTTTTCATTATACCACAAACTGGCATCGAAGAAACAAAAGAGCAGCGTGGAGCTGCAATAAGCTACATAATTCTACTCTCTACAGCCTGTAGTATTATATTATGGTTTGAAATGATGACGGAGTGTGCATGAATGCTGAGGTTCGATTACATACATTATTCTAGCATCCAGAAATGGCAGTGTTTGCTTAAACGCCAGTCTCTTGGCTGCCAATCTATACATCCCCCAACATATTTTGCTGCCTCGAAACACATTTTACTTTATTTTAACAAAACTTACAAAAACAGTGACATAAAACCTATTGCTGGGAAAGGAATACTATAGTATGTATTCACATGTTAAAAAAATAACTCAAACTCAAAATAATATAAGTGTATAAACTTTTATCGCTATATTAAGTTTATGCAATTCATGAAAACACATATCGTAAATATAACTTCATTTAAAAGGAAGAATAAAAAAGTTGGAAGTGAAATATAGAAAAAATTGTGTAATTAGGGACAATCGCATTCTGGGTAAGATAAAAAGTACATTGGTTAGGATTTTAAATGTTTCAGTAGCTGGAACTCAAATATTTAAGCACATAAACCGCTAACTTAAACTACGCTACAGTAAATTACTTTTAGAGATATAAACTTGTTTATATAATGTGAAACCCCTGAGTAATACAGTATGGGTATACCTAATGGTGAAGTCTTTCCAGAATTAATTCTGCTGAAAGAAGTTATTCAAATCTAAGTTGGCAGAAGAGAAGTCATTCTGCTGAAAGTAAGCATTCAAAGATAGGTTGGTAGAAGAGTAGCCAGTTACATATTTAAATATTTACTTTATATTGATGGGAGCTTATATTTTCCTTTGGATATTCCGTGAAATTCTCATTTATTAAGACTCTAAACCGAATATTTTTAATCGCGTAAGAAAATGGTCATTAAGGAAAGACAGCTGCGTTCTTGGGCGAGCACGAACTAAAAAAAACGCTATTCGCATTCTTTCAAAGACTGGCTATGTAGTAAATTAATTGCATATGTTCGGTCTTCTAGCGGTTTTGTGGTTGCTTCTCAAATCAATGTAGGTTTATGGTGAAAAACAAAAGAAATAAAACCGGTGTGTGTACTTTATCAACTCGCCATCTACGTGTTCTATATGGAATATTCTTATCGTGTAGGGGTGTATAAAAAAATATATATATATATATATGTTGTGTCCGTTTGTCCGGACGCGTATAACTCTTGAAAAAATTTACCAATNCATTATTTTTTATCTGTATTACCTGCAAAGGTACTAAAATCTGCAAAAAGCTCATTTTTACCATGCTTTCGCTTCAGGAAGCGCCTTTGTTGACAGCTGTCTGTTTGAAGATTTCAGTTTGTTGTTCTCAATGTTTTTTTCGATTGTTTTCAGAATGCCACGTGCAAGACCAAACATCGGAAAGGTGAACTGATAGATCACATATTTCCAAACATCGCAATGAACTATGTTGATCACAATTGGATAAGCGAGCGAGCAATACTTGCAGCAAAAAATAAAGATGTTTACGAAATAAATGACAGCATCCTTGAGAAAATCCCAAGCGAACATGGCACATACAAATCTGTGGATATAACATTACCGGAAAATGAAGCAGTAAATTATCCACCAGAATTTCTAAATTCTCTTGATGTTCCAGGATTGCCTCCACGTATATTAAAATTGAAAATAGGAGTGCCAGTCATTTTAGTTCGTAACATCAATCCACCAAAACTTTGCAACGTCACACGCCTTGCAATAAAAATATGATGGGCAATACTATGGAAGCTACCATCTCGAAATATGCTTTCAAAGGAGAAGATGTGCTTCTCCCCAGAATTCCATTTACTCCTTCATAAATTCTCTTTCACTTTAAAAGAACACAGTTTCTAATCACATTGGCATTTACAATGACAATAAATAAAGTTCAAGGGCAGTCATTGCAAATGTGAGGAATAGATTTAGAAATAGAATGTTTTTCGCACGGCCAATTGTATGTGTCGTGCTCTAGAGTAGGAAAACCACACAACTTATTCATACGCGCGGAAGATGGTGGAACTAAAAACCTTGTATACAAACAAGTACTTCAATAATACAGATTTTGAAAATACATGTACTTCTTTCAATTAATTTCACAGAAATGAATAGAACCAAAATCTGTTATGCCACAGCNGTCATTTTAGTTCGTAACATCAATCCACCAAAACTTTGCAACGTCACACGCCTTGCAATAAAAATATGATGGGCATTACTATAGAAGATACCATCTCGAAAGATGCTTTCAAAGGAGAAGATGTGCTTCTTCCCAGAATTCCATTTACTCCATCATAAATTCTCTTTCACTTTAAAAGAACACAGTTTCTAATCACATTGGCATTTACAATGACAATAAATAAAGCTCAAGGGCAGTCATTGCAAATGTGCGGAATAGATTTAGAAATATAATGTTTTTCGCACGGCCAATTGTATGCGTCGTGTTCTAGAGTAGGAAAACCACACAACGTATTCATACGCGCAGAAGATGGTAAAACTAAAAACCTTGTATACAAACAAGTACTTCAATAATAATCTAAAACTTTTATGTACATGAAGAAAGTTAATTAAAGTGTCTTTAGAATAGAACCAAAATCTGTTATGCCACAGCAGCGCGTGAACAGGGTAAGCTAGTTAACAATATTTTATTTCGTGTCGTATGTATAAAGGTCCTTAACAAATAGTAATGTAGAACCGTAACGACAGGAACAATAAGATTATCAAAATATGCCTTGCCTTCCTTTCATGTGCTGGCGAGTTGTTGTTCTTNAACAATAAGATTATCAAAATATGCCTTGCCTTCCTTTCATGTGCTGGCGAGTTGTTGTTCTTTCGCACGTTATTACGATTCATACAAATCACAATAAGCTGCAATTAACAACTTATCAAATATTTTGCAATTACCTGTTTTTTTCCTTTTCACACAACTTATTTCCTTTTATATTTTCCAACAAATTTATACAAGTATGACATAATTCCAATTATTGATTATGAATATTGAAACATCTTGCATCACTTATTTCAATTATTCGTATTTATATCATTAAAAATTCCTTATTCTCATACGTATGTACTTCCTTGGAGGTTGTGGAAATTATGCTAAAGAAAAACTTGGTTCTATTTTACATCGGCCATACTTAAGTTGTCTCCTGTCCTCCAATTGGCTGTCGTCTGACCACGCCACATCTCACCGCCAATCAGCAACGGCGAGACTAAAGACAACCAGAATAATTTTATTTATTACTTTTAGTTAATAAACTTTAATGCCGACTTCCCTCTTGTAAAGAAATAAAAANCAACCAGAATAATTTTATTTATTACTTTTAGTTAATAAACTTTAATGCCGACTTCCCTCTTGTAAAGAAATAAAATTAATGAAATGATTACTGTCTAGAAACAAATGAAAAATACTTACATATGATATATACGTCAAGTAACTAATAAAATAGCCAAAGAGTATACTATTAACTCATATAATAAAATATAATTTGGAATAATATTAAATAAAATGACAACAAAAGCAAGTTCTCTTTAATTATATATATTGAAAATGTGTACTATCAAAGGTAAACATAACCCCGAAAATATGCAATGTTACAACGTGAGGTTAGTGTTTGCTCTATATATTTTAGTAGGCGTAGGCAATGTTTAGGGACGTGTGAAATTCGCGTTATTTTCTTTCGGCACCCTGAAACTCACCGCCCTGTGCATATTCCAGTCGGTGCGAAATGTCTACTGGTTTCTACAGTAGTGAGCATCCATTTCACTTTGTGTCTTGGTTCAACGGGGATGAGCCAACCTCTCTTAAGTGATTTCCTATTGGCCCACAGACGCATAGTGCGTGTCCGTACAAAAAAGTAATCCAACAACAAACTTGATACCAAAGCACAATTGTTTGAAGTTTAATCTGTCTTCAAGTAATAACGCAAATTTTCCAATTAGTAAAAGCGACCATAATTGTTTTCTTGGGACACTTTAGGACAACTGTATTTTAATGAGTATACATCAAGTTTTCAAAACAAATCCGACAAACATTTTCCAGTTTTTTCATATATTTCAAAACTTCTTAACGCCAAAGTTTTCTACCGACACTGCCCACACAATAAAGAAATCAATAATCCGACAAACATTTCTCTAAATCTTCTCGAAATAAACGTAACATTATTGTCGCTATAGGCATATATTTTCTTCCTTTCACACGCACGCACGCGTTCTTAAGCGCAAGAACCGTATACAAAATTCACCGTAAATTGACCTTAATAGTACAGTTCGCCAGTAAATTTCTGAACTATTCAAGCTCCAGGTATTGCTTTAAATTCATTTGTATTATGTTACTATATGTTTAGTCGGTATTTTACTTAGTTGCATGATGCGCGCAGTGTCATAATAAATGTAGGTTTTTTTCCTGTGTCCGTATAATATAAACAATACATGTATGATATTAGTTATTCTTAGCGTCTCCCTTGCTCGTGGGCTCATTTGAAGCGCTGCACGTTACTCCCATTCCATTCAGCAGCGCAGCTCTACTCTGACGCCACGTACTTGCTAATTTTTCATTTGTTTTTCACATAGCATGACTGCTTGTAAAGTGTGCAACACAGGAACTGACGTAAATCTCTGCCAGTTTGCCACGCATGGGACGGGCGAACATTCACAGCACGTTTCGTCTACTAAACCCCAAACCTGAGGGAGGGTTGGCGGTGCAGAAATTTACAAGTAACCGTAGAGCACACGTGGACATGTGCGTGAGATATTATTGAAGCGATTAAGCGCGTAATTGCCTAAATGTAAAACGAAAATTTTTCGTGTAATCTTGTGTTAGAAAATTTAAACGTTAATGTAATAAAAGAGAAGATAAAAATGGCCAACCTTTTACAAATACGTTTACGAGAAATAGCATAACAAGAAAGTCGAAATTTTCAACGCATGTGATATAATTAATCAACTCTTCAAATCATTTAAATCAAGTGTAGTTCAGTCTGAACAACTGAAGTATGGGGAAACTTAATTTTTTTTAACCAGATGGTTTTCATTAGTATCCAAAAATAGTAATTTTCCCTGAATTATTCATATGTTAGAGATTATAGCAACGTTATTTTCTAAAACGGCGTGATGTATCATAAATGTGACCATTAGCCTATAAGCTGCATAAATACCTGTGTAAACCAGGAAAGTAATTAAGTAACGAATTTCCCGTGCATGAACTTTCAAAATGCATTAATGTTGTACAAGAAGTCACAGATATTCCTCTATATAGATGAATGAGACACACGTGCAACTCTAGTGAACAATTGCAAATGCACACGTGTCTTAGAAGCGACTCGAACCCAGCACTCCTGGTACGGTAAGCTGACATGCGACCAATTACATTGCGGTCAGATTAGGAGCATCAACTTCGATCGCAGTTAGTCTAATGTTTTGGCAGACAGGGTTTACTAACATTAAATATTTATAAGCCATTCATTTTGAAAATAGAGAATCTGAGTCACTTAACTAATGTAGGTTTACGCTCTCGAAACCTCGTTCTCAAGAGCCGCCTAAACCTCCCTCATGTAAGTGAACATGCTCTATGGTAGCAGTACGCGTGTGCAAAAGTTGTTCTAATTAGTAGACTGTCTCCGAGATATGACATTAAACTCAATTTGTTCGCGTCGCAATATCTTACAAAATGGTGGATAAAAAGAGGCTTTGCATAGTCACAAATTATATGGCTGTAATAGATAATGCGCGAATTCTAATAAATTGGTTATTTGTAACATGATTTCCTAGAAAAAGTGTACTAAGCTGGCATGTTTACATCGCTATTATTGTAAAAATATGTGCCTAATCAACAAAAATTATTAATTGAAATGGCCTTCCGCAGTACCTACTACTTGGTTGCCAAATTTGGTGGAAAATATATATTAATCCCCCAAAGATAATACAAAAAAAATACTATCATATAAAATTATCTTTAAAAAAACGGCATATAAAGAGATTCTGTGTAGACACATTTCATGGTTGAAGAACATAGTTTCAGCATACAAAGTTAAGTTGAAATTGGATGTAATTCTTGTTAGATATTGTGTACTATGCTAAAATATCTATATGACAGCAATTTTGAATATAAGTGCATAACTTACTTAAAACACACCGATATACATAGTGTGCCATATTTAGCCAAATTTGGAAGTAATCGCTAGATTTATTCCCAAGGTATGATATAAAATTTAATTTTTATTTGATACTCTTTTCCAAAATGGCGAACTACTGATTAAAATGTGTTAGCATTTTGATGTGTAATATATTTTGCACCTTTTCAAGTTTGGTCGGAATAGGTTAAACGGTGTGGTAGGTACAACAAATTCACATTACAATTTTATATATACTGCCATTTTGAAAATAAGTACCTCTCAAAGTACTGTATCTCAAAATACACGCTTCACATACACTGAAGAGCCAAAAAAACAGGTACAACTGCCTTATATCGTATAGGGCCCCCGCGAACACGCAAAAGTGCCGCAAGACGACGTGGCATGGACTCGACTAATGTCTGAAAGTATGCAGGAGGCAATTCACACAATGAATCCTCCATAAGCACCTCGCTCCACCCTCATCGGCTCTCAAGACCTCGATGTTAAGAGCTGCCCAGATTTATTTTCACTAATTTGTAATGACTGATGCTCCCGTGTTGAGGGGCACTCAAAACCCACGATATTAATAAATAATAAATCCACCTCGCGGCATTTGAATATCGGTGCGATATTTCACAAGCCTCCTAGTCGGCGTGTGTGGAGGTGAGAAGTGTTGAGGGGTTCATCTCCCTTCGAGGATTACAGGAGGTGCCGCGCAAGTAAGCGGGCATCCTTGCGGAAAGTTGAATGGCAGCTCATTTCCGACCCTCGAGCGCTCTGCCGAACACAACACGCGCCGTTCTGCTGGGATCTCTAGTTCATACGCACGCCGCCTCGTGATATCATGCTAGACTCTGCTCCGGGCGATATGTCTTATTGCTCTCCAACTACCAAGATAAGTCGCCCGTCTCTCTACGCTAGCAGACTGCGTGCAGCTCTACGGCGCGAAACGCTTTCACTCTGTTCACATTCACATTCAACTTTTCTGAAAGCAATGCTTAAGTTATACTTATAAGATATTCCTCCACCTCATGCAAACTAAACTTAGAAATCCAGAAAAGGCGATTTAAGTAATGGTTTTTCAGGGGCAAACAGCTTCCTTTTATAATCATTTGACGATAAAAGTGGTACATAAATTTAAGTCTTACATTTTCTTCTGGGATACAATGCCGAAGTTAGCNAGGTGAGAAGTGTTGAGGGGTTCATCTCCCTTCGAGGATTACAGGAGGTGCCGCGCAAGTAAGCGGGCATCCTTGAATGGCAGCTCATTTCCGACCCTCGAGCGCTCTGCCGAACACAACACGCGCCATTCTGCTGGGATCTCTAGTTCATACGCACGCCGCCTCGTGATATCATGCTAGACTCTGCTCCGGGTGATATGTCTTATTGCTCTCCAACTACCAAGATAAGTCGCCCGTCTCTCTACGCTAGCAGACTGCGTGCAGCTCTACGGCGCGAAACGCTTTCACTCTGTTCGCATTCACATTCAACTTTTCTGAAAGCAATGCTTAAGTTATACTTATAAGATATTCCTCCACCTCATGCAAACTAAACTTAGAAATCCAGAAAAGGCGANAAGTTATACTTATAAGATATTCCTCCACCTCATGCAAACTAAACTTAGAAATCCAGAAAAGGCGATTTAAGTAATTTAAGTTTTTCAGGGGCAAACAGCTTCCTTTAATAATCATTTGACGATAAAAGTGGTACATAAATTTAAGTCTTACATTTTCTTCTGGGATACAATGCCGAAGTTAGCNATAATCATTTGACGATAAAAGTGGTACATAAATTTAAGTCTTACATTTTCTTCTGGGATACAATGCCGAAGTTAGCCCCAATGTTTTATAAACACACTTTATACAAACACGTTTTATAAAGTATACATCGGCACACAAGATTTCACTTAAGATAATGTAGATAAAATTAAAATATTTCTAAGACTTGACGTTGTATTACGAGTTGTTATGATCCTGCAGTGAGGCCTCGCTAGTCTAATCACATTGGCAAACATATCGCTGGTAAGTGGGACACGAGTTGTGAGCCTCCTGAAGCACAACAGAAGAAATGCCCTTCTACTGGTCAGAAGGCGTGGCCGTTTGTTTGTCAATACACAGCCAATACTAAGGCAGCAGTGTGGCGGACCATGTCTTTGTCACAGAGACACTGCGTCATGAAGACGTCAGGAGATGAGGTGTGTCGACTACAGTAGCACATCTACCTTCGGAGCCATGGCTAAGGCGAAGACTTCCCATCTACTGTAGATAATGCAACGTGGCTTATTTATGAGGNATCTACCTTCGGAGCCATGGCTAAGGCGAAGACTTCCCATCTACTGTAGATAATGCAACGTGGCTTATTTATGAGGAAAATAATTATAATAAAATCTTAAAAGGTTAATATATTTCCAAGCTTTCCGCGGTTTAACTAATATTTATTGTATGGAATTGTAACTGGTATTTAGTTAATACAAAGACTATCAAACATACTCAATTCCATCTCTGAGTACGCATCACTTAAATGATTTCATGTTTAATTTAAAATACCAGAATTACAACAGGTNTACTCAATTCCATCTCTGAGTACGCATCACTTAAATGATTTCATGTTTAATTTAAAATACCAGAATTACAACAGGATGTATTGTTTAAATTTACGGCTATTGTTTGGAGTATTTTTTTATATGCGAATTGTAGAATAAATTTGCATGTTATAATCGCTTTTAGTTTCTTGAAAATGTCACGGATTCACTTGGAAGACGTACGAATGAAGTTTCGCGGTGGGTCAGTTAATTTGAGATATTTTGGAAGATTACGAGATGAGAAGGAAACTACATCGTAAGGAGTGCTTTCGTAAGAACCCATCAACTATGAACTGTCTATACGCATGTGATTTTTTCTCCATTATTTAGAAAAAAATAATGTTTAATGTTAAAAAATTATTGATGATATTTTATATTTTTTCGATATGTATAAAATGTTATTTGGTGATTACATATATGTCACGCAGTAGCCCGCGGCATTAATTAACATTTTACTTTTTTTCATTAGTAAATCGTAGTTTTAGGCTATTCACGGTAAAGTGAACACTATTAAAAGTCCTCTAATTTGGAATCATAGTCAATAAGTATATTTCATTTTAGCCTTAGCAGTTAACTTTTGAGTGCGGTGGAATAAACACAGTTTGTTTACAACTAACATAACAATATTTATTTAAATAGGTGGTTAAATGATAAAAAATGGCTGAACAATTGTGCTCACTTTACCGTGAACAGAGTATTTGTTATTATGTCTGCAGTAAAATAGAAAAAAAATTGATTTTACATTAAATAATTTAAAATAAAAGTTCAAAATGTTGTTATTCGAGGAAATTGTTATGACATTGTTGGACAACGTTTAGTAAAATTATGAAATAATTATTTTTTAAAGTATCCAATAGCTTTAACTATCCTTTTGGCTATTGAAATGCCGATGCAGGTTGGTTTATTAATGGACGTGTATCGCAATTTTTTTTCATTATTACAGCTTTATAAATATAACGATAGCAAGAATAGTTTACGTTACAATGTATAAAACGTTACTTTGTTCCTTCAAAGAATTTTTTGTTTAGACCATAGTGAAGTTCTTGTGGCATTTTGAATTTATACACGTTATACTTTCCCCGCCATACTGTTTGGCAAAACACCGCCTATTTCAAGTCTGTAATGCGAACGTATCCTGGAGACACACGCATCGCCCGGCTGCGAGTCGAGGTGAGTGAGATGTTTGCCGTTGTGTTTGGAAAGGTCTTCAATCACCAGACGTGCGCATAAAGAGTCGGTGTTCTTGCCACTTACGACCAGCGGTTTATCCACGAAGAGACTCGCAAAGAGATAGAAACAGGAAGAGGGTGGAGTGAGAACGAGAGTGAGATAGAAAGAATGAATGAAGGATCCTTTGGTAAATAGACCACGTTTGTCTTCTTTCTGTCTGTAGTAATATTCCGATTGGAATATATCTATGTCTGGATACGAAGAGCGCAGATAAGTTTATTTTCAAGAAAAGGGCAACTTTGGTAACGGGCTACGATATGTATAAGCGATCGAAGCAAATATATATATATATATATATGCAACATGTATAGTACTTATAGACAATATACGCTGTAAAATATGTGTTGTACTTTTACAAGAAATATTACTGGAAAGCCGTTTGCCAATAAAATCTCTGCATGGGCAAAAAAAATTAATTCTAAACAATGCAATATATATATTTGAAATACTACAAATAATAGGCTTGTATTTCAACTTTCTTTATTATGACTTGAAAATAAAATTATATTTTGATATTTTGAAAACAACTTCAACAAATAATTTAAAATAATTAAAAACTTCCAAATTAA